>JAQZBX010056041.1:0-18273 GCA_029593785.1 Cabassous unicinctus
AGTTAGCAACGATATAGTAATATTGCAATACCATAATTTTCCTGTATTCTTAACACCTTGTAATTGAGACGTATATTTGTTCTAGTTCATGGAAAAACATTACTGTATTTTGCTATTAACCAGAATCCTCATCCACCACCAAATTCACTATGTTATATAGTCCCCAGATTATCCTCTAGCTTTCTTTCTGTTGACATTATCCTCTAGCTTTCTGTTGACATTTACAACTCTAGATTACCCCTTTCACCCCCAATCACATTTATATATCAGCGGAGTTAGTTATACTCTTAAAATGTGTTACTGTTATCTTTATCCATTTCCAAACATTTACAGTCAATCTTATTAAGACTTCTATAGACATTAAGCATTTCCCCCCTCATTCTATCTCCTAGTAATCTATACTCTAGATTTTAACTCCATGAATTTACTTATTATATTTAGTTTATATTTGTGAGACCAGACAATATTTGTCCTTTTCTGTGTAGCCTAACTAACTTAAACATAATGTCCTCAAGGTTCATCCATGTTTTCATATGCATCCTGAGTTCATTTCTTCTTACAGCAGCATAGTATTCCATTGTATATGTATACCACATTTTGTTTATCCATTCATCAATTGATGGTCCCTTGGGCTGTTTCCATCTTTTGACAATTGTGAATAACACCGCTATGAACATCCGCGTGGGTAAAGGATATTTTTAATCCTATTTGAAAAAAATATTCACGGCCTTTTTGAACTTTGGAGTTTCTGCTCTGGAACAGCCTTTGATAAATAAAGAGGAAGGAATATGATAGACTGGGTCTGTAGCTCTGGCATTTCTAAAGAGAAGTCTCTGGATGGGCTCAAGAGAAGGAGAATATTTCTTATTCTCACCCTCAGGGAAGAGGGCCATTCATCTAGTATACAGATTTGAAGGCAGTGAAATTGTGCATGCTTCACCATAGTAATGGGACAATTTTTCAATCTTTTGTTTCAAGAACTGCCATAAGAAATGCCTTCTCCAGGAATAAATGAAATACTACCCACATTAAGCCCAGAATTTATCCCACTTGCTACTATACAACAATCCCCTGTTTACCAAAAGAGAAGATTCCACCAAAAAGAGTTTTAGCCAACTTGAGTAAACTTTTAAGGATGTGGAAGAAATAATTAAATTTCTACTTAAAGTGTTTAATTTATTAACTCAATTGTATATATTTATTTAAAATTAGATGTAAATAAAATTTAATTTAAAAATATTATTCTTTTCCATTTGTATTTTGGAAATAATTTTATAACAAATCTTTCATACATCTTTGATATCAACAGAGTCACTTTTTTTTCTTTTTTTTTTTTATATTATTTTTCTTTATTTTAAAAGAAGTTTTATATTACATAAATGTTACATCAACAATATAGGGGATTCCCACCCCCTCCCCCTCCCACACTTCCCCCAATTAACAACATCTTTCATTAGTAGGACACATTTGTTAAAATTGATGAACACATTTTGAAGCATTGCTGCTAAACATGGTCTATAGTTTACATTATGGTTTACATTTTGTACCACATAATTTGATAGGTTTTGATAAAATGTGTAATGGCCTGTATCCATTTTTTGCAATATCATGCAGAACAATTCCAGTGTCCCAAAAATGCCCCATATTATACCTATTCTTCCCTCTCCCTCCTCTCAGAATCTCTGGTGACCACTGTCTTTATATCAATGGTACAAGTTCTCCCATTTCTAGAATAATAAGTCTACTTTTGTCCACAGTTGCATTCCCCTCCTATGTTTGTTCATTCCTCAATGTTGCATATTTTGGGATGGTGATGCCCACTCTGTTTCCAATTGAGAGGGGCCTTAGATCTTATGGGGCAGATGGATGAAACTGTCTTGCTTGCAGTTATAGATACTCTGTTTTTTTGGATGAGTGTTGTCCATCATCATCATTTTGTTAGTTGTCCTGGGTGAGTCCAATGAACTGGAGAGTAGGTGTTGGCTGCAACTCTGCTGAGATTCAGAGCTCGACTGGCATTTGAACAGCAGGAGAACTTAAGTCTCTAGGGAATATATTTAATGGGCATAGTCCTATTTATAGATTCAAATAAAAGGAGCAGAAAAACCATGTGTAGGAAAATTATAAATGAGTCTAACTCATAAATTGGGGCGTTAGGTTATCATATATTCCAAGATAAGGCCCACAATGGGATGCCAATTTCCTGGGGTTGTCTACCCTGCCTGTATTGTCTAGATGTCTCTAGAGCCCTTGGGAGTACCCCTGCTTGAGGCACTGTTTACTGTAGCCATCAGTGAGATCCTCCTGAGATGTGTATAAGTGTTATCTCTGGAATGACCTTCTTACTCACTTTGAAATCTCTTAGCCATAAAAACTCATTTGTATTTATTTAAAATATCCCCCTTTTGGTCAAGGTCTTTTTCCAAATGTAGCACTAGTTGGCACTTGGTAACAATTCCCTCAGTGCCAGGGAGGCTTATTCCCAGGAGTCATGTCCCAAGCTGGGGTGGGGGTGGGGATGTAGTGAGTTCATATCCTGAGTTTGGCTTAAAGAGAGGCCACATTTGAGCAAAAAGGAAGCTTTCAGGAGGTAACTATTTGGTAATATATATTACTAGGCTAAGTTTCAATTTCACAAGAACAAGGTTCATCAATAACAAGGTTCATCAATATCAAGGACCTGGTGTATTGGTCTGTCCTCCTTTACTAGGCAATGCCCATTACTCTAGAGGTTCTTGCCACTGTATTAGAGAATGTAGCAGGACTCCCCAAGATGGGAATTCAATATTCTGTTGGTTATTGTGTGGGTCTCCACCTACCGCTACAACACCCCATGACCACATAACACATTCATATTCTATAGAGGCATGCCCCAGATGCACCCCTTCCCACACATCCCTCCACCACCGACACCTCACAACAGTGAACCTCCCCTGCCACAGTTGCAATCTTTCCACAATCCAAAACCTCCCCATGGGGAGTGGGTATAGCTCAGTGGTTGAGTGTCTTCTTCCCAGGTATGAGGTCCTGGGTTCAATCCCCAGTACCTCCTAAAAAATAAAAAAAAATTTAAAAAACCTCCCCCAGAACAAAGCCATAAATAAATATAAATGAATGAATGCATGAGTAATGAAAATTTTTTTGCATTGTGCCTTTCATCACTGAAAAATGTTATCTTTTGTGTATATTGACAATTTCTTCTGTATGTCCCACTAGGTCTTATTTTTTCACTTTATTTTCAAAGAAGCTTTAGGTTACAGAAAAGTCATAGAAATTTGACTTTAGGTTATAGAAATTATAGGGGATTCCCATATGCCCCACCCACTCCCCCTCTCACATTTTTCCCTATTAATAACATCTTATTTGAGTAGGATACATTTTTTAAAATTGAAGAACAAATATTGAAGCATTGCTACTAACCATGGTTAGTGGTTTACATTATGGTTTACATTGTGCACCATATACTTTCATAGGTTTTGACAAAATGTATAATGGCCTGTATCCATCATTGCATGATCATACAGAAAAAGTCCGATGCCCTAAAAATGCCCAGTGTTCCACCTGTTCTTTCCTCCCCCACCCCTTGGAACCTATGATAACCACTAAGTTTCACTTTTTCAAGAATAAGGTTCATAGTTACATGCATAAATATTGAGATGTGTATTGTTTAGTTTATTTATAATATTGTTCATGGTGACCAGAGTCACTTTTTGACTCTACTGACAGTTTTCTAAGATATTAATTTTTTCTTCCAACCAAGTTGGTTGAAATATAGTACTTTCGTCACTGAAAAGTTTATGCTGATAACCAGAGATTTTATTTTAGGCAAAGCTACAAATTTGTTTCATGTATCAATTAATTAATCAATTAATTAATCCCATAGGTATACATACATCAGCTTCACAACCCACTTTATTGCTTTTAAAAGTGATTTTCAAAAGGCTTGTTTACTAAATAAGTGTTAATTTTGTCTCCTTTTTAAAATCAAACTAGTGTTGATTGAGGTTGTTTCATAGGTAAATATCCCCAAACCAATAGTCTGCTGTTCAAAATAAAGTAAACCTAGAAAGTATCCTGCAATTGAGATGGTTTTGGGGAGAAAGCTCACCTTGTATTCAAATGATACCTAATTTAAGGTGATGATTATTTAACTTCTGTAACTTTCCCCATCCTTCAAGACCACCTCAATTCAGACTTTTCAGGGAACTGATTTGAAACCCCACTTCTTCTGCATGTCTCTGTCTCTGCAGATCAGATCTCATCCTCAGTTTGGTGATCTCTGCCAGAGGACCACTGCAGCTTCCTGCTGCCCCAGCTGGACTCTGGGAAACTACATCGCCATTCTGAACAATCGATCGTCCTGTCAGAAAATTGGCGAGCGAGATGTTTCTCATACCTTGAAGCTGCTTCGGACCTGTGCCAAACACTACCAAAATGGCACTCTGGGGCCAGACTGCTGGGACATGGCGGCCAGAAGAAAGGACCAGCTCAAGTGCACCAATGTGCCTCGAAAATGTACCAAGTACAACGCCGTCTACCAGATCCTCCATTACTTGGTGGACAAAGACTTTATGGCTCCAAAGACAGCTGAGTATTCCATGCCAGCTTTAAAGTATAGCATGCTCTTCTCTCCCACAGAGAAAGGAGAAAGCATGATGAACATTTACTTGGACAACTTTGAAAACTGGAACTCTTCTGACGGCATAACCACCATCACTGGGATTGAGTTTGGTATCAAACACAGTTTGTTTCAAGATTATCTCCTAATGGATACTGTGTATCCTGCCATAGCCATTGTGATTGTCCTTGTAGTCATGTGTGTCTACACTAAGTCCATGTTTATCACTCTGATGACAATGTTTGCAATAATCAGTTCCTTGATTGTTTCTTATTTTCTCTATCGTGTAGTATTTAACTTTGAATTTTTTCCTTTTATGAACCTCACTGCACTCATTATTTTGGTTGGAATTGGAGCAGATGATGCTTTTGTCCTGTGTGACGTTTGGAACTACACCAAGTTTGACAAGCCTCATGCCGAAACTTCAGAAACAGTGAGCATCACCCTGCAACATGCTGCCCTCTCCATGTTCGTCACCAGTTTTACCACTGCAGCTGCCTTTTATGCTAACTATGTTAGCAATATTACAGCAATCCGATGCTTTGGGGTTTATGCAGGAACAGCTATATTGGTGAATTATGTTTTGATGGTCACCTGGCTTCCGGCAGTTGTTGTACTGCATGAGCGGTATCTTCTCAACATATTCAGTTGCTTCCAAAAGCCCCAACAGCAAATATATGATAACAAAAGCTGTTGGACAGTGGCTTGCCAGAAGTGCCACAAAGTAATTTTTGCCATTTCAGAAGCCTCTCGAATTTTCTTTGAAAAAGTTTTGCCATGCATTGTCATTAAGTTTCGCTACCTTTGGCTGTTGTGGTTCCTTGCCTTAACTGCAGGTGGGGCCTACATTGTGTGTATAAACCCAAAGATGGAACTGCCCTCATTGGAGCTGTCTGAGTTCCAGGTGTTCAGGTCGTCTCACCCTTTTGAACGTTACGATGCGGAGTACAAAAAGCTTTTCATGTTTGAGCGTGTTCACCACGGAGAGGAACTCCACATGCCCATCACTGTAATCTGGGGCGTGTCCCCAGAAGACAACGGCAATCCGCTCAATCCCAAGAGTAAAGGGAAGCTGACATTAGATAGCAGTTTTAACATCGCAAGCCCAGCTTCCCAGGTCTGGATTTTACACTTCTGCCAGAAACTGAGAAATCAGACATTCTTCTACCAGACTGATGAGCAGGACTTCACCAGCTGCTTCATTGAGACCTTCAAGCAGTGGATGGAGAACCAGGACTGTGACGAGCCATGCTGCAGTCACTGGAGCTTCCCCTACAAGCAAGAGATTTTTGAGCTGTGCATCAAGAGAGCCATCATGGAGCTGGAAAGAAGTACGGGCTACCATTTGGACAGCAAAACCCCAGGGCCAAGGTTTGATATCAATGATACTATCAGGGCAGTAGTGCTAGAGTTCCAAAGTACCTACCTCTTCACACTGGCTTATGAAAAGATGCATCAGTTTTATAAAGAGGTGGACTCATGGATTTCAAATGAGCTGAGTTCCGCACCGGAAGGCCTGAGCAACGGTTGGTTTGTCAGCAACCTGGAGTTCTATGACCTTCAGGATAGCCTCTCCGACGGCACCCTCATTGCCATGGGCCTCTCAGTTGCCGTTGCATTCAGCGTGATGCTGCTTACAACCTGGAACATCGTAATAAGCCTTTATGCCATAATTTCAATAGCTGGAACTATATTTGTTACCGTTGGTTCTCTTGTCCTGCTGGGCTGGGAGCTCAACGTTTTGGAGTCTGTCACCATTTCTGTTGCGGTTGGCTTGTCCGTAGACTTTGCAGTCCATTATGGGGTTGCCTACCGCTTAGCTCCAGACCCCGACCGAGAAGGAAAGGTTATCTTCTCCCTTAGCCGCATGGGCTCTGCGATTGCAATGGCTGCCCTGACCACCTTCGTGGCCGGGGCCATGATGATGCCCTCCACAGTTCTGGCTTACACTCAACTTGGCACCTTCATGATGCTGATCATGTGCATCAGTTGGGCCTTTGCCACCTTCTTCTTCCAGTGTATGTGCCGGTGCCTTGGACCACAGGGTGCCTGTGGTCAGATTCCCTTACCTAAAAAACTACAGTGCAGTGCCTTTTCCCGTGCCTTGTCTACAAATCCTAGTGACAAGGGACAAAACAAAGTGCATAACATGAACGCATATCATTTAGACCCCAGGGGCCAGAAATCTGAAATGGAGCATGAGTTTTATGAATTAGAGCCTCTGGCATCCCCCAGCTGTAATTCTTCTGAGAAGACCACTTATGAAGAGACCCACATCTGCTCTGAATTTTTCAACAGCCAAGCAAAGAAATTAGGGATGCCTGTGCATGCCACTTACAACAGTGAACTAAACAAAAGTACCAAAAGTGAGGCTAACTCTGCCTTGTTACAGTCCTCCCTGGAACAGCACACCATGTGTCAATTGTTCTCTCTGAATCAGAGATGTAGCTGCCCAAATGCCTACAAACACTGGAAGTATGGCCTGCACTCCTGCCAGCAGTTGGGCGACTGCTTGTGCCACAAGTGTGCTCCCACTGCTAGCAGCTTTGTCCAGATCCAGAATGGCATAGCACCTCTGCAGGCTGCACACCAAGCCCCTGAAAGCTTTGTGCACCCCATCCCGCACTTCCACCAGTGTCCCTGCCTACAGGGCAGAGTGAAGCCACCTGGAATACAGAATTCTCTGCCTAGGAATTTTTTCCTTCACCCAGTCCAGCATATCCAGACCCAAGAAAAAACTGGTAAGACCAGTGTACACAGTTTTCAGAGCATAGAAGAGCATCTTCCAAAGACGGCAGAGTCATCGTCATTTGTCTGCAGGAGCACTGGATCTTTAATAAAAGCATGTTGTGATCCTGAGAATAGCCAAAGGGAACTCTGTAAAACTAGAGACATCAGGAAGGTGGAGGGTAATGGAGGGACTGAATCAGACGAACAAAGCAGAAAGGAAAGCGAAGCTGACCTTGTCACAGACTGATGTAATTGTGATCTCAGAACATTTAAATCAGTGTGAACCAAAATTTATATTTGCCCATTTCACAGGGGAGGTTGGTTACGTTCCCTGCCCAAACAATCCACAAAGTTGTGGCAGAATTGTGAGCATGAAGTGCAATTCTGTGGACTGTCAAATGCCAAGCATTGAAGCCAGTGTGCCTGCTGTATCAACACATTCAGAACTTTCTGGTGAAAGTTTGTTCATAAAAACACTTTAATAAATATAGCATTAAATTCAGAACCAGTGCCTCAATTGTTCTTTCAAAATGCAAGTGAAACCCAGAAGTTTAGAAAGTGAGCCCCAAAATACAGAAACAAGCATGTTCCACTTTGTTAAAAGTTACGGAACATAGAACAAACCTCAGTGAACAAATGCACCCATCTAATGAGAGTCGGTTGATTATTGGACTTTATTTTTTTTCAAAAACATATTGTTGCTTTTTTACATTTATTAGCCAGCCTGAAAAATAATTCTCTCTCTCACTATTCTACCACGCCAGTGATTCAGAGATTTAGAGTTTGAAATACCCAGAAGTTTCAGTTCTTCTGGGCAGTCCTATTTACCTAATATCCTTATTCTGGTGCATTTGGTTGGCAGTAGCCAAGACTTTTGATTGTTCACCATAAATACTAGGAATTGCCCTAGTTTTAATAGAGCCACTTCAGTTGGGCTTCTGGAACTAAACCACATTAATTAATAATATTTTACAGTTTTGGTGAGGCCTCATTCAAAAAGTAACAAGTATTTTAATCGTGTCTTCTATCTATCCATCTGTATAAGTAGACATTACATGAGACATTACAATGATCCATTTATACCCAAATTGGTATTTTTTTCCACCTTAGCCAAAATTTATATTTATTCCATTATTACATCTATTTACACAGGAATCATGGAATCATCTCAGGTAACAGTTATGTTACTGCCACAGAAAAAAGAGCATGAATAAAGATATTTGGTGACCCAAAATAGTACTAAGTTTCATAGGTTTTGTTGCATGTTTTGCAAACTTGGGTCCTGGGCCCTGGAAGCATTCAGTGTTCAGGAACTTGTTCTATGAAAAGTTCTGCTTCTATCTCTGTCCCTAAGGGGGGCATGCATGTTCAGACATCTTCTCTCTCCTGTGTTTTGGTGAACTAGAAGCGGTGTTTAAGACTTGTAAGAATGATTTCATTGCGCAGCTAACACCTGGAAAAGTTAGGCCTTCAGGCAGTGGCTTAAATGGCACTTGTGTATCTTAGGTTAGCTCAGTCTACAGTGACTGAGCTGTTGGAACTTGCTTTCTGAGTAGTACTTCAGATGACATAGCCTTTGTAGCGGGCTGTCATCTGATACTAGGTGCACTACAGCCCCATGGCAGGAGTTTGGCCGCATTCTGTTACCTCCTTTGCTTCTGCCTCAAATCCGATCCTCTGAAGAAAACTCACAGAAATATTTCTAAATACAGTGTTCTCTTCAAAAGTTATAGGTTTGTTGTTTTTTTTCCCTAAGACTAGTGTTTCAAATTAGATCTGCATATTATTCTAGGGCCTGAAAAAAACTGTAGAGTTACATCTTATGGGTCATTGAATCCAACTCACCTCCACCAAACCACATTCCTGTTAAGTAGCTTTTCCCGCTTTTGCTTGACTACAATGACAAGTAACTTACTACATGTCACCTTGGTTGAACTTTTGTCCTGTCGTTTTTCTACCATTTGGTCTTCATTCTGTTCCTAAAGTGAAAACAAACATCTCTGATCTTTCTACCACATGGTAACCCTTCAGATATTTGAAAAACAGTAATCATGTCCTCCCACTCATATCCCCAGTTCACTCAATTGTTCTTGCCTGATTGAGCAATTAATCGTCTCCTCTGGATAAATAAGTGTATTGAATTCCTCCTCCAAGTGCAGTGCCCAAAACAGACTCTGACGCAGTCCAGGAGGATGGCCATCCCCAAGGAGATTGGTCGGTACTCCTGTTAATTCATTTAGAGATGGAAATAACTTTGGCCCAAGTATTAAAGCAGACTCAATTGCAATTTAGAGGGAACTAAAACCACTAGGTCTCTCACATGGACTGCTGCCAAGCTGCCTCTTCAAACCAGTAAGTGTCTACACTGAAGTTCAAAACCTTATAGTCTCCTATTTTCATTCCCATTATGCTTAATTCTGTTAGAAAAGTGAGACGAAACGGGGAGAAGGAGAAGACTGAAAATAGGACTCACAACACCCAAGAGTAGATTTTTTTATCTTCTGAGATTTGTAACAATAAAGTGAAAATTTAGTGACCCCAAAACACTTTCTTTGTTGGGCACAGACACATTGAATTTAAGTGCAAGAGGAGACACAAACTTCTTTATAGACAGTCTAATGTGGAAGACATTCATGTGAGCTAAATGTCAATTAATTAGAAAATAAAAACTGGGATCAGGGGAGTGGATGTCGCTCAAGCAGTTGAGCGCCTGCTTCCCACATGGGAGGTCCTAGGTTCGGTTCCTGGTGCCTCCTAAAAAAATAAATAAATAAACAAGCAAACAAACGAAAAAACCAACCCAGGGGAGCAGATGTGGCTCAGTGGTTGAGCACCGGTTTCCCACATGCGAGGTTCTGGGTTCAGTCCCCAGCCCCAGTACCTCAAAATAGACAAACCAAGCAAAACCAACCAACAAACAAAACTGGAAGGAAAGGAACTTATTAGGAGGTACATCTCCTAATAAGCTCCTGCCGTGTCCTCACTCAGGCTGCCACTGATGGATCTTCTACCAAACCTGCTCTTGCTGGGTCAGAGGAGGCTGGAGGGGCCTTTCCCCCCAGCTCTCCTTAATTATTCTGAACCTTGAATATGGTCATGAACCCTTTTCACATTTATTTTTATATATGGACTCAGAATGGACTATTTCCCTTTTACATGCAGGGATATTTTAACAATTCATTTGCTGGGACTCTAAAGCCGTGTGTGTGTGTGTATATATATATATATATATATATATATTCCTCATTACTAGGTGATAAAGGATTATTATTTCTAGTTCTGTTTTACAAGAAAATTCCTGAAGTGTCGTCTTCTAGATCATTTGTAAAACAGATAAGAGGTTAAATTTCACATAGGGAAAAGAGCTCTTTCCTCCCACTGCTGAAGTATCTGTTACTTGGAAGGAATTTGATTAGGGAAAGGATTTGCATGCCATCTGTTTCTGCGATGGAGAAAACAGGCAGTCTCAGGGGAAGGTGGCAGAAGGCAGCCAGGGGGGCTTCCCTTACTTTAACCCTGTGGAATGCTTTCTGTGTACCCAAATGGCTTTTCCTTTGAGGTTTTGAGTCCTTGTTACCAAATTTGTTCCTGACTTCTTCCCTGCAAGATCGCTTTTTAAATCCGTATTTGATTGAAAACATGGAATAGACCAAGAGCTAGAAATTTTTCACAGAGAAGAGCTGTATCGTTTGAAATAACTACACAGCTTCATCTGTGTTATATTCATTTCTTGTGTGGAATTACTGTAAAATGCACCGCCTAAAACAATATTCCTTAAATCTATGCTAAGCTGCTATTAAATTTCATTACAATAATGTATTATGCCCCAGCCTCAAACATCCTAAAAGTTTAAAACTTTTGCAACCGGCAGTCGGAATAGTGATTTTAAAAATGTGGCCTTAAAGAAGATTGGGAAATGTTCCTGGTTCACATTGTCTCCCATGTAAACCATCTCTCTGCCAGCAGTTTATGATAGTTTCTGAATGAAATATAAGGAAACAATGACTTTGAAAACAGCTGTATCTTTTCACTTTAATGAGGAGAGTCATTCCAAAAGAAAAAATTCAACCTCTATTAATAAAAAAAAAAAATTTCAAAAACTCAGTTGGGATTTTTTTCATAAAGTTCATATGCAGCCACAGAAGTAGAAATTTACTGAAATCATGACAGGATTTTTTTTTTTTTTAATGCAGAAGTAACTAACATTGTATTCAAATACCATTTATACCATATTGGTTGTTGTTTGTTAGCTTTAATTTGTTTATCTCTGATTATTTTATTAATTTACAATGTTTTTTTTTAATAAAAAGGCCACTTTCACTAATGCTTTAATTTTGTGTACTAAGAGATTTCATATCTCTGCATAAAATATATAGAAAAAAGATAAGTAAAAATATCCATGGCATAGATAAAATCGTATGCCTTTTGGTCTTAATGTTTTAACTGCCCTAATTTTGGAATTTTGGTGGGGAAAAAAAGGTAATTTCTCTTTTAATTAGCTTTGAAAAACAAAGTACACACCCAAGAACCACTCACTAAATAGCCTAGATCAATACAGAGTTTCCATCAGCTCCCGTAAGCAATCAGTTAAAGCATGGCATTGGCAACAGAAGTGCCACCAGAACAGTTTACTAATTTACTGGAGCCTGGTGGACATTTGTTGCACAAACCTATGCTTTCCTGAGATTTGGGGGTGGGGGTGGGGGCGTCAGGGGAGGCCAGGAATAAAGCAATGATGTTCTGCATTCAGAAGTCATAGTCCTAGCCTGGACATTGTTCAGGGACTTTATTTTAGGTAACCTTGAAATCCATATACATTTTATTTTGAGTAAGAAGACAAGCCAATTGCCCAACTGAAACTCTGCAGAGCACATGCTCTTTTCTGAGGGGATTTAAGCCAGCATTTGAAATACCAGTCAACACTTCCACCATTCTCACCCAACACCTAAAATGGGGTGTTTCCTGACTGTGCTTAAATGGACTGTGATATCCCCGACCCTGTGACCATCCCAGTGAAGCAGGAGTTAAATTTCATGTTCTCAAATCAGCTAGAAGACCTCAACTTTGACATTTACCCTTTCTAACCCTGTGTATTTTTTCACATATCTTTCTGTAATGTAATCTATATCTTCCTTTAAAAATGAAGGACAGATTATTTTCAGCAAGCAGTGTTTTTCTTTGGAATCCAATAAGGTTCTTAGGAGAGCTGGTTTCTAATTTGAGAAAGTGATGATCAAAGTAAAATTTGCTTAACCTCTATCCTCTAATTGGACATTCTGATCAATGAATTAGACTTCAGCTTTGCTCTATTTAAAGACGAAAGGATTTGCTAAGTAAACCAGTAATGTAAACCAGATTACAAAGAACCCGTTTAGACCTCTAGAGTTTAAAAGACCACTGTGAGTTGCTACTACTGCCTTTGCAAATCTCATTTTAAAAAGAGTCCCGTAGGATTATCTTTAGGAAAAAACTTTAGTAGATGTTTCCAATACTAGTTGAAAACGATTAAGTAGCATCTCTTTTTAAAACGTGGTCTTTCTCTGATGCACCCCGCCCTCCACTAGCGCCTTTATTCTGCATTGGGAATCGCTCTGTTCTGCAGGGTGACTTCTAAACTCCGGCAGCAACCAAGTGCTTGATTCCGAGTAGCCCTAAAGGTTGAGATGTGTAAAGCCACAAGCTGCACCCTGCCTCAAGTGAAATGACTTTTTGCATGGAGATCGCGGAAAGGCTTCAGGGAACAAGCGCATCTCTGATATCCTCGTTCATCACGTCTCTTCTTTTCTAGAGCTTGATCTCTTTCTTTGCCTTTAGTTTCTGGCATAGTGTATGTGTTATTAGTTGTATATCAGATGGAAATAGAAGTTGCTGAATAATCCTATCACAGCTCCCAACTTGAATTTGTTTGTTCTACCCTGAAAAAGACCCTGGGCTCTGATGAGCAGGTAGGGGAGAAATTCCTGCGGTGAAAGACTTCCCTGCCTAACATAGCAAATGCTGTAGCACTTAATTATCTACATGTTAACCATCAGAATGAGCAAAGGTTAGAAAACCCAACTTGGAGACAAAGCTCAATCCTTCCTCCAAATCAGAAAACCAATTTAGGCACAAATCCTGCTCTGGAAACAAAAACTGTGATTTTTCTCATCTGTAGGTTGACTGTTACAAACCACATGGGGGTGGGAGAATTCATCTGGAGCCGCTCCAGAGGTGGAGGGAAGGTTTTCTTTTCTCTGGGTCTTTTATATCATGTTTGGGTCTTGGGAGAATCAGGCTGCTCCGTTTTTTACCAGCAGTCTTGGCTATCCTGCCAGGAACTCTAGGTAAACCTCCCTTGCTGGAACTCCTCAGTTCTACTAGGTTAGAGCAGACGAGCTCTCGGGGCCTCTCCTCTGCACCTATCACCCTGCGTTATAATCGTCTGGTTACGTAGCTGCCTCCTTCACTGGACTACTGCTTGAGAGGAAGGCTTCTCCCAGCACCTGACTGTGTTTAAGTGATGAAACCTTATTGAAAGCCCACGGTACTCAGGGCACTGAGACAAGCCTTTGGTGACATGGAGCCCCCGCCTTCATGAAGGCTACAGTCCTACCCCAAGGAAAGCTTTCCAAAGACTTTTTTTATGAGAGACATGAAAAATCTTGAAATTAGTGTTCAGATAGTCCCAAGCATTGTAGAAGCACCCCTGTGGAAAGCAGGGCCTAAAAAAAAAAAAAAAAAAAAAAAAAAACCAAGGGATTTGGAGTTTAAGAAACAAAAACTTAGGTTGACGAGCAAGTCCTGCCACTTACTAGTAACTCAACTTCCTCCTCTCTAAGCTAAAGCTGATGATACCTACCTCATAGGGTTGCAAAGATTAAATGAGATAAGGCATGTTAAAGAGCTTTATAAAACGCTACTAGGTAAATAGTATTGTCCCAATAGTTGTTATGCTAAGATGTCATTCTTTTCCAACCATTAAAGTACATCCTACAAAGATTTGAGCAGGCCATCCTCTGTTAACTTATGCCATGTCATATCTATGCCGTGTATATATTTGCTTTAATTGCAAATACTGTATATAAATGTGTGCATATATAAATGTGTGTACATGTATATGTTCAGTGTATATATTTGTTGAAAATGCTTCAATAATAAAAACTTTATCCCATTCCAGTCTCTCTGTGGCCATCACTGTTGTAAATGTTATATTTACTTATATTCCAAAAGTTGTATCAATGTATTCATCCACTATATTCCCAGGCAGCACAGAGTTACATTCTTTTCCAGCTTTATAAGCTAAATATGTTTAAAGATTATCCTTCATATTACATTTGTAGGTTATTTTTTTAATAGTTTACAAATAATTTTTACATACATCCTCATTTAAATTTACTTAATCCCCACTGTAAGCTGTCTGCTAATAAGTTTTGAATGAACAGGTAAATGGGTAAAAGGATGGAACTTGATCATTCAACTAACAGATGCCAAGCTAGGCGTCTATGGCTTTGTCTACTCTGTAAACCTACCATGTTTAAGTAATTTTTAAAAATGGTTCATGACTCCTTGATATTGTCTTGATTTTAACAGTCCACATCCTCTCTATCAGCCACTTTTCTGATACAATTGCCCACTAGCCTGATTCTTATTATTTAGTTTTTGTTCAAGATGCATATATATTTTTTCTCATTTTAAAAATTAGCTATTTATTCATGTGGATGTTTCCACATAATGTTTGTTTCATATTCATTTTAAGGGTCCCATAATACTCGGGTTGAAAAGCAAAGCCTAAGACTGCAGTGGATTCTACTGTGACGAGCTGACCTGAAGTGGAAACTTTCAGAAAATGGTCAGACACAGTGGACGTTTTCCAGGCTATCCATTTTATTTAATAATCCCTAACTTAGAGTTTTGACTAATGCAGACTGGCTTTCCTTTGCTTTGTCTACCACCCATGTGTAGATTCACTCATTTATCCAATAGATATTTGCTGAGAGCCTGCACTGAGCCAGCTACTGTCCCAGGAGTTGGTGAAGTAAGACAAGGCCTCTGCCCTCCAAGAGCTCAGAGCAGTAAACAAGTCATTACAAAAAACAACTTCCTGGAAGAACAAACAATTTTACAACACACAGAACAGACAAAAGATTAATATCTCCAAAAGACAAATCTAAACAAAAAGGAAACCCAACAGAAAAATGGGCAAATGATATAAACAGGCACTTTGTGGAAGAAGGACTACAAATGGCCAATCCACTCATTAGCTGACTTACCGTTTTTAACCTATCATATTGGCAAAAAGCTTAAAGATGGATAACACCCAGTGTTGGAAAGGATGTGGTGAAAGGGGCACTGTTTGGTTGAGTGAAAAGCAATACAATAGTTTGAAAGGACTGTTTCTGACAACACTGGATGTTCCTATGCTGTGATACTATAGTCCCATTTTTAAGACTCTATCCTCCGGAGATGACAACATGAGGGTACAAACAACAAACAACATCCACAATAGGATCCTGGTTAATAAAACCAAGTACACCCATACAATGTAATATTTTGCAGCCCTTAAAAAAAATGTTGTGGGCATAGATGTGGCTCAAGCAATTGAGAACCTGCTTCCCACATGGGAGGTTCCCGGTGCCTCCTAAAAACAAGCAGCAAGCAAACAAATGAAAAACCCAACTCAGGGAAGCCGATGTTTCTCAGTGGTTGAGTGCCATCTTTCCTCATACAAAGTCCAGGTTTCAATCCCCAGCCCCGCTACCTAAAAAAAAATGTATATAGATGTTTATATACTGACCTGGGAAGATATCTATGATATGTTTTTCAATGGAAAAAAAAATGAGTTGCAAATAAAATGTCTAGAATGATATACTCAAAACTTTTATCAGAAGCTTTGACTGGGTAGTAGACTCAGATAAGGGACAAATTACTAATGAGTGAATAATTTCATATTATCTGTATATATTTTTCAATGTGCTGAGAAAATAGGTGATTTTAACTTTCCATCACGTTTTTCAATATTTCTAAAATAAAAAATTTAAATGTCCAAATGGCACCGTTTAATATAAGTGCTACAATAGAGGGGCGTAAAATGTCATGGGAAAACAGAAGAGAGGAAAGATGGGAAGGAATTCTAAGTGTTTACTAGATACCTATGTAGCTCCTTTTTATCTATTATCCATTTAGTCCCTTAACCACCCTATGAAGTCAGCAATATTATCCCTATTTTATAGTACGGAGCCTGGGGATACGAGCAATTATCTAAATGTCCTAAGTCATACAGCTCTGCAGTGGCGGAGCTGGGTTTTAAAGCCAGGTCTGTCTAGCAGGGTCCCAGACCCATCCATGAGACATGTGGCACGAGTCTTGAAGGCTATACGGATGATGATCAGAGCAGAGAGCTGCAATCCAGGCAGAGGAAACTGCACGGGTAAGAGTTGAGAGATTTTGAAAGAATATTATGTTCTCATACGAAATATAAGACTCTAAAATAGTGGCAGAATTCAGAAGTCACACAAAATATCTTTGTCTACAGACTCCCTTATATGCTCCAAAACCAAGGATTGAATAGACTTTGGTCCTAGTGAATTAAACCAGGTGCATATGGAATGAAGAATTTTATGTTTTATGTTTATGTTTTATGGCAAAACAAGAAAATGCAGGTCTGAATCGAGATTTACAGTCTCACACAGTGATTAGGAGAAAAGACATTCTACATGCTTAGTGGACTTGGTCACCCAAACTTTTAACACTTTCTCCATATTTTGAAAGCTTCTCCGATGTCGTGAGTCTACTTTCCCAGAACAGCACCCCGCTCCCCCGCCAAAAAAAAAAAAAAAAACCTTTCCCCAGCCTCCCTTGGCACAAGGCTGCTGACATGTGACTTGGGCTCTACCAGTCAGACAGAACCACATCAGACTTTGGAAGGGATGAGACCAGCAGGGATCAGGGCATTTATTTGTGAACGCAGGTAACAGCAAGAGAGATTCTGGGGTTGTCGTTGCCAGTAGCTCCTTTACCAGGACGATTTTTCCATGTGGTGCTAGTAATTGTACCTGGAGGCTTGAGTGCCTCTGGCTTTTGCAACATTTCAGGGAGTTTTCTGATGTTCCTTGATAAATCCTCTCCTGCTGAAAACCAGCTAGTGTAAATTCCATCGTCTGCACACTGACTGCTGTAACATGGGAACTCTAAGGGGGAAGGGAAGGGTTTCTTATTGTTCAGTCAGTCTTAGTTCCAAATAAGGAATGGAGAAAAGGGAAATAAAGATAAGGGGTGTTGGCCTCTCTGCTAACACCTTATTCTCTCGTTAAGGTCAATGACTTTCAATCATGCCTCAACTTTTCCCTGGAGTTTTAAATTCTGCCCCAAAGCCATCATTGCATCTTCTATTAATTTATAACAATTCCAAACATTCTAGTAAAAATGTCTACACATCTAACCTCTGAAGCATCCTCTTCCCCAGCAAATGCTCACAGTGGAAATAACTCAGCCAAAATGAATAACTGATGGGCGAGAGGTGGGGGCCATGCCTAATCCCCCACTTGACTTCCATATGAAAAAGGACAATACGAACCAAAGGGAAGGGGGTTGGAGGGATGAGAAGACAATTTTAAAGTCCTTTGATTTTCTTAAGAGAAGATCATCTGCTAATTCAAACAGCTGGGGAAAAACATCATCCAGAGAGAAGTTCAGCTGGATTTCCCACGGCGTGCTGTGCTCATCTGGGGCTCACATTAACAATGGTGGTGAGAGAGTGTGGTCTGTGATGTGAACTGTGGTCTATGCTCGGTGGCAAGGCCCCAGGATGTGTATATCCATTGCGGGTGTAGTACCACACGGATGGGGAATGGTTGTGTGGGGTGTTTTTGGGGGTGTGGGTGGTGGGGAGCATGGGAATCCCTGTAGTTTCTGAGTAATATTTGGGTAATCTAGGCACCTTTATAAAA
>JAQZBX010056042.1:0-18269 GCA_029593785.1 Cabassous unicinctus
CTATCCCCCACCCCCCCTTGCTGCTTGTGCTGGCTGTGTCCATTTGCTGTGCCTGTTCGTCTCCCTTTGTTGGGTCAGCTCACCACGCCACACGGGCCCTGAGCTCTCCGTGCCGTGTGGGCGCTCCTTCACCAGGAGGCCCAGGGAATCGAACCCAGGGCCTCCCACATGGTAAACGGGAGCCCAACCAGTTAAGCCACAGCTGCTTCCCAGTTGCCTGAGTTTATGTCTGGTGGCCTGTATGTTTTCTCTGTGAAATAGAAGATAAGTTCATCTGCAGTAGAGGGTAAAGGTGCTTGAGAAGAAGAAAGAAGTTTGGGATAGATGTTTCAAAAGAAGGGTGGCTTAGATGCCTACTCCAAGTATCTTATAATTCCTTTATCAAGGTTCTTAAAATTCTTTTATATGGGGAGATACCATCTGTGGCTGTATCTGTGTGGTTAGAGTCATGCTAACATTCAAATTGATGGCATATCCAGAGGTAACTCGTGTGGGGCTTTTTATTGGATTATGCCAGTGAGGCAGGACTCAGGTTGAGTCCCCGCCCCCTTGCTGGGCCTGATATAGACAGACAGACACAGGGAGAGAGAGCGCTGTCATTTTTGATCCTGTCATGTGACAAGTCTCAAACAGCTGAGGCCCAGGGGAGAGATGAGCCATTTGCCTGATAGCTCACAGCTGAGATTGGGAAGAGAGAGGAACAGCCAAGACTGCTATAGCAGGCCTGGAAAGAGACAAGCCCTATGCCAGCTTGCAGCTGCAATCTGGAAGAAAGCAGAGCAGTTGAGCCTGAGGGAGGAAGCCTGGAGGGGAAGGAGAGACCAGCCAGAGATGGCCCACCATCTTGCTTCAACATGTGTCAGCTTACTTTGGTGAGAAAATACCTATTATGGTGTCTCGAGTTGGACTTTTCCTAGCCTTGGAACTGTCAACTTTTACCTCCAATAAATACTCTTTATAAAAGCCAACAGAAGGAACGGATGTGGCTCATGTGGTTGAGCGACTGCTTCCCACATGGGCAGTCCTGGGTTCAGTTCCCAGTGCCTCCTAAAAAAACAAACAAACAAAAAAATTAACTCAGGTGAGCCAACGTGACTCAGTGGTTGAGCGCTGGCTTCCCACATACAAGGTCCTGTGTTCAATCCCCAGCCCCAGTACTTCAAACAACAACAACAACAAAAGCCAACGGATTTCTGGTACTTTGCATTGGCAGCCTTTGGCAAACTAAGACAGGGCTGGAGGAGCACAGGCAATGGGTGCTGAGAAATGATTTGATGACAGTCTTCTGTGCAGGCAGCTACAACAGCAAAATGGGTCAGGCCACCAGAATTTATCAAGAATCCACAGAGAGTGCCCAGTTGGGAAGGAGACAGAGGCCTCTACCAACTGACACAAAGAGACTGAGGGAAAGTGGTGGGGGTGGGCCCTGGCTCTGCCACTCATTTGTAGGTGGGAGAGGGAGTGGTATATTCCAATGGGGGTCACCCAAATGCACTTTTTCATAGAAACAATGAAGTAACTAGAGGTTGAGCTCCAAGGCCTTGATTGGTCTTGATTGCTGAGACCACCCGCCCCAGCTCGCCGGGTGCCCTGGATTCCGCTGGCCTCGTCAGTGGCTGACCTCTGTAGTAGTTCTCCATGCTTGTCCAGGGTGTGGTAAACCACGCCAGCCAGCCTTTACCCTATCATAAATTCAGCTCTGGAGGGTTGGCTTGGAGGCTATGCAGACCCTCTTCAAGATATTTAAGGGCCAGATCTTTCCGAGACCCGGTACCTGTGTTGTTGGTGCTTCAGGGTTACTCTCCAGAGCTGAGATTTGCTGGGATGGCAGCAGCCTTCATCAAGTGTACTCAGAAGAGTCAACTCCAGGAATCTGCTGCTGTGTCGATAGTGGGGGCATCATTCTGTGCCTTTCCCACCATCCAACCTTGCAGAAGCAAGAGGATGGTTGTGCATTTCTGGAATAATAATAATGGGTTGTTTCCAGATTCTGGGAATTGGGCAACTGATGCAGGTATTTTCTTTGACACTGTAGCTAGGATGCTCAGCATCCCAAGGGGGACCAATTGCAGCAAGTATGTGCACCTTTAGCTCCAAAACTAATTTTACACCCATTCAAAAAGACTTTTATGAACTGGCAATCCCACTTCTTGGTATATACCCCGAAGAATTGAAAGCAGGGACTCAAACAGATATTTGTATACCAATGTTCATAACGGCATTATTCACAATAGCCAAAAGGTAGCATCAACCCCAGTGTCCATCAACAGATGGATGGATATACAAAATGTGGTCTATCCAAACAATGCATGCAGCAACACAGTTGAACCTTGAAATCATCACGTTATGTGAAAAAAGCCAGATGCAAAAAGACAAATATTATATGACCTTGCTTACATGAAATACCTAAAATAAGCAAATTCATAGAGACAGAAAGTAGACTGTGGGTTACCAGGAGCTGGGAGTAAGGGGAAAGGGAAATTATTGCTTAATGGGTTCAGGGTTTCTATGTGAGCTGATGGAAATTTGGGATAATGGATGTTGGTGATGATAGCACAATATTGTGCATGTAATTAATGCCACTGAATTGTACACTTGAAAGTGGTTAAATGGGAAATTTTGATTTATGTCTTTATATTACTACAATAAAAAGTTTAGAAAAAGACTTTTCATCACTTTGCTTTTTTTTTCATATTGCAAAAGAAATTCTGTATTTGGACAAGCCAGAAGAAAAAGAAGCAATGGTAAAACCATCAGCCATAAATAACCACCATTAAAATTATGGTCCACATCTGTGATGGTTAGGTTCATGTGTCAACTGGGCTGGGTAACGGTGTCCAGTTGTTTGGTCAAGCAAGCACTGGCCAGAATGTTCCTGTGAGGACATTTTTGTGAACTTAAATTGTCAGTTAGTTGATTGCATCTATGGCTGATTACATCTACAATCAACTAAGGAGATTGCCTTCAGCAAGGAGAAATGTCTCTACCAAATGGTTGAAGACTTTAAAAAGAGAAGTGACCTGAGGTCAGGCTTCCTGTGGGAGAAAGAGGGATGACAGACATCTGAGCAAGTGAAGCCCTTTGGGATTCTGGGTGAGTTGGAGGCTGTGGGGTATGGGGCGTGGGCAGGTGTGCTCTGGAGTGGGGTGGCTGTGCCCCTTGGGAAAGGCAGGGACAGGATGACGACCTCCGCCTGGCATACACCCAACCCTGCAAAAATGACTGGAGTCTCAATAGAAAGCCCCGTGTCCATCCTAGGGGGCATCTGTGCACCCACGTTCCCCAAGCAGGTGGTTTGGGTGATCACCTGGAAGAATGGCACCAATCCATCTCCTGTACCACCAAGGGTGACTGTGGGGACAGCGTCACTTCCTGGAGTCTGCTCCAGCTGAGTCGTACGAAGACCGAGCAGAGCCTGCTCCTGAAAGTTGTGGGAAACAACTGCCTCTGCAGGGCTCAAGTGCGGCTCCTCCTTTGCCTCCAGGTGGGTCTCGGCACAAGGGGGGAGGTTGAGCCAGCAAACCAGCCCTTTAAGCCAGCAAACCTTGAGCGTCTCCATTGCCCTCTACTTCTGCCTTCAATTGATCAGAGATTTGCGAGCACTTCCTGGGTGCCTGGCAGGGATGTTGGCTGTGGGGATGCTGCTGGGTGCACACATCACTGCCTGTGCCTTGTTAGATGCCCGGTTTGTTAAGGCTCATGAATTTATGAAACGTGAAATAATTGGTGCATCTCTAAACAGTAACACACTGCTTTTACAACTAATAGGTAACACCTCCTGAGTTTTGACAAATTGCCCAGTTGAATATTGATCTGAAATTTTACCGAATCACATTTATTAACCATTCAATTAAAATAGGAGTCTGAAATAGTAGATTCTCTTCAGGGCTTTGATCACTCTGAGAAAGAGACAAAACCCACTTCCATGCTATGTTGGTCAGAGAACTGGGCACTCTATTCCCATCACAACTGTGACCAAAATGCCAGACCCTTGGATTCATGTTTTTCTTCTTTATCCGGCGCTAACTTTTTGCTTAGTCATATTGATGGTTCTTTCCATGGGCTCTGAGACCTCCTAGGGTTTGCACACCCCGGTGAGATAAGGTACGGTTCAGGCTGACCCGATGAGGGTGAGGATGTGGGGACCAGGGGATCCTCGGTTTTCACAGAGCAGGGCTCCTGGTCGTTCCTTCTGGGTGATCTTGAGTCTCAGGCACTAAGTGTCATTTCTAGGTAGAAAGTTCTGTTACTGCAGCAATAAGGCAATTAAAGTTTAACACCTGTGTGAAGCTTTTAGTTATTTTGCAGTTTGGTGTCTTGCCCCCAAAGTGATATGTTCTTTAACTTCAGTTTGACCCATCCTCCTGACCCAGCGTCATCGACCGACCATGTAGACTGCTGGCATCATGGGAAACAGATCTTGGTGGATTCTTTTTGGGTTCAGCAGGGCTGATTTGAGGTGCCCTTTCAAGGTGGTGGGGGTGTAGGAGTCTGTGCAGGCATGACAATTGTCCTATCACGACTGTTGGCTGTTTCCGGCATCTGCTGACTATGCACAGGTGACCATGGGAGTGACAGATACAGCTTCTTACAAGACAACGTCCCTGGGGTCATGTTTTCCTTATGCACCCTAGAAACGTCTTCTTAATCTTAATCCAGGCCTGTGGCTGCGAACCCATTGTAAACAGGACCTTTTTGAGGAGGCTACTTCAGTTAAGGTACGTTCCAGTGGAGTCAGGATGACTTTTTTTTCCTCCATATAATCAACTTTGTTTTTAAAGAAGTTTTAAATTACAGAAAAGTTACATTGAAAGCATAAGGGATTCCCATGTGCTCTACCCCTCAACCCTTCCTCCCCACCCCACATCTTCCCCTATTAATAATATCTTACAATACTGTGGTACATTTGTTACAATTGATGAATAAATATTGAAGCATTGCTACTAACCCAGGTCTATAGTTTACACTGTGGTTTACACTTAATTCCAATGCTCTAAAAATGCCCTATGTTCCACCTATTATTCCCAGGATGGCACTTAATCCTATTCCTGGAGGCCTTTGAGGGAAGGCCCCAGAGGGGAGCAGCCAGAAGCTGGAAGTCAATGGAAACTGGAGGAGAAAGGAGAAGATGCTGCCATGTGCATGGCCCTGTGAGTGTGATGGAAAAACCAAGGAACCCCAAGTGTGGCTGGCCAGACAGGACATGCCGACCCCGAGAGGAAGCCAGCCTTCTAGCCTCTGAAACCCTGAGCCAATAAATTCTTGTTGTTAAACTAACCCGTTGTATAGAATTGGTTTTAGCAGCTGGGAAATGAAAGCATAGATAAAAAAACAAGGCCAAAAATACATAAGCTAATAGTATACATTCCTGGAAGGAGCAAATACCCATTTATATTAACACTCCTCTAATCATTAAAAGTGATTACAAATTATATATATTCTATGAGCTCTAATCTGCCTTCATGTTATAACTACAGTCCAAATACTTTATAGTAACTGTTCTTTGCGGGGGGGGGGGTACCATTGCACCTTTTTTTTTTAATTGACTTTATTTTCTTTCTGGTGCACAGGGGGGTCCCCCTGACCCCCGCTTGCTGTCTGTGTCCTTTCGCTGGGTGAGCTTCTGTGTCTGTTTCTTGCCTTCTCTTCTTGTTTTTCTCCTCCAGGCTTCACCGGGATTTGATCCTAGGGATCTCTGATGTGGGAGACAGGCACGCTGTCACTTGTGCCACCTCAATTCCTGGTTTCTGGCGCGTCTCGCCTTGGCTGTCCCGCGTCTCTCTTTTGTTGCGCCATCATCTTGCTGCATGGCTCGCTGCACGTCTGCGCAGGCCTGGCTTGCCTGCTCGCCTTTTAAAAAATTTTACCAGGAGGTCCCAGAGATCGAACCCGGGTCCTTCCATATGGTAGACAGATGCCCAACCACTTGAGCCACATTGGCTTCCCTCATTGCAATTTTTACAACTTATATTTTTTCCTTTAACCAGTTAAAAATCATCACAACTTTTCTGGAGCGAGTTGCTCAAAGGAGGCTCCTTGGTCCTGTTAAGGCTGCCCCTGAAATCCCTGAAGTAGCATTGCTTTCTGGAAATATCCAGCCTGTCCCAGGCCTGTTCTAAATTGTGTGCATGCCTGTGTGAGGGTGTGAAGACAGGGGAGTAGCTATCTTCCCAAGAGTCCTGCTTGGCTTTAGTGGAGAATAGTAGATGCTAGAGCAAAGAGCCAGGGCAGTAGTGGCAATGTATGGAAGTGCTACTTACTCTTCTGGGCCACTTTTAATGACAGAGCTAGAATATACTTTGGATAGTTTTATATATTAATTTTAGTTTATTTTTTTTAAATAAGCAATACTCGCGATGCAAAATTCAATCCTAGTCATCTGATTCCCCTCCCCAGAGCCACTGCTTCCAGGTTCTGGAGTCACTTTCCAATTTTACACCTTCTGTTGCTGTCCCTCTGCCTTTCTTTTATGATGAGACTTCTTTGCCCCTTATGGCCTTTTCTCTCGGTGCCTTCCCTGGAGGAGCTCCAGGCCTAGGGGACAGTGAGATGGGGCCGTTCCCATCTTATGGTACAGGGCAGACAGCACAGTGGAGCTGGTGCCAAGGCCTTAGGCTGTATTTGCTGGGTGGTTGTGGTGTGGAGGCTGGGAGCATGGGGGCCAAGATTGGCCAAGATGGCCTGGGTGGGCTTGAGTACTAAAGGCCCCCAAACCACAGTGGCCCCAACACAAGGCTATTTCTTGTTCTTGCTACACATCCATCCCAGCTTGTCTGATCATTTGGGGTTGTTTCTCTGGAACCCCGCTACAAGCTGTTGGTTCTACGGGAAGAGGGAGGTGCGCCCTGGAGGGTCTCAGACTTCTGATACTTCAGGAAGGTGAAGAACTGGAAATCTTGGCTAAAGCTCTGAGGCTGACCTATGCCAAAAATGGCCAAGTGGGAATGTATTAGTTTATTTGTAGGTCGAGCTTTATTCCAGTTTCATTTTTTAAAAACGTATGTTCCAAAAAGGGACTCCTAAATATCCCTGTCATCTTATTACACTCATCAACCAGCTTTTCAATGATCACTAAACGTGCTATAACCTTAACTCAATTTTCAATGAATGGTATTCGTCCAAGTCTTCCTGACATTTTGGAAAATCAGAGAGGGGACTTATTTTTCAAGTTGGGATACTTCACAGGAATGAAGTGGCTCTCAGAGAGGATCTTGTGCTTCTTCCTTTTAACCCCAGGGCTGAGCTTCTGGAGCTAGGGGAAGGGTGTTGCTGGTGGGAAGGCAGGGAGGGCAGCCTGGCTGGGTGGGGGCTGGGCTGCGGCTTTCACACACCTCTCTTGGCCCCCACCCACCTGTCCTGATGGGGGAAGAATCATCACCGGCCCTTTCACAGAAGATAAACTAGGACCCACAAAGGTTTGTAGCTTTCAAGGTTTAAACCTGAAGGACCTCAAAGCCACCAGAGCCTACATTTTGGCCTTTCGACCATAGGATATAACCCTGGGTTTCTTTTGAGGTTTAGTGTGAAATGACTGCTTGATGCTCTGGGAAAGGGAACAATGGACTGCCAAGCTCAACATTCAGTAGACGGGATTAAGCTCCAGGGCGGTAGCTGGGCACCCAACCTTCTGCCCCACTGGCCCCATTGTCACACACCAGGTCCCCCTGTCCCAATTTGAACCTAAGGGGGACGGATGTGGCTCAAATGGTTGGGTGTCTGTCTGCCATGTGGAGGGACCTGGGTTCGATCCCTGGGACCTCCCGGTAAAATAAAAAAAATATATATATGGAGGGCGCATGGGCTGCCAGGCTCTGTGTGCCGGTGAGCCGCCAGGCCCCGGGAGCCATGCAGTGAGATGATGACGTAGAAGGAGAGAGACAAGATGAGATGCTCCGAAAGCTCTGAAAACCAGGAGCCGAGGTGGCGCAGATGGCTGGAACACCTCTCTCCTACATCGGAGGTCTTCAGGATCGAATCCTGGTGAAGACTGGAGGAGGAGGATGAGAAGAGATGAAACAGACACAGAGAATTGCCCAGCGAATGGACACGAAACAGCAAATGGGGAAGGGCGGGGTTTAAAATGGATCAAGTAAATAAATAAATATTTGAACCTGAAGTTAGCGAGGTCCGGCTCGAGGGTGTCAGGTGTTAGCTCTCAGTGCTGTGGTTGGACTAATGGAAAATGCAGCTACACATTTAGGAATTGCATTTGGCTAGACCTGAAAATTACTGGCTTAAAGAATTGGTTTCTTTTTCCTTGATGCACTAAGAAAAACTGGAGGTAGCAGTAAGGGCTGGGAGTGGGTGGGTGAGTGGGGCTGCAATGACATCAGGGTTCCAGAATGCCCTTTGCAACCCCCGAGAGGAGCCTTCGTCCTCTTGTAAGAAAAAGGGAGGAAGGCATTTCCAGGAAGGATCGCTGGTCAGGACTCGTCCCTGCCTGCAAGGGCGCTGGGAAATGATGCTCCAACAAAACTAGGTCCTGTTACTCAGAAGGGGACATGCAACCAACAGTTTCTGCCACAGTGACTTTCATCGAAAGTGCTACCACCATTGAACCCTGCTCTCCCCACACCTGCTCCATTCTGGCTGGCTGGGGAATTTTGTCAGGTGTTTAAAGATGCAGAGAGTTTTGGAGCCAGGCACGTAGCTGGGAAGATGCTGACCCTTCCCTGCTGCTGCCTGCTACCTCCAAAGGGGTTTCATGTTTGCTGGTTTCCCGAGCCTTTTGCAGGGGTGGGGTTCTGTGTCGCTGTGTCGCTGTGTCGCCAAGTGCTTTCTGCTGAAGGATGCCGGGAAATCAGGAAGCAGCCCAAGCCCCAGAGGCACTGTGCAGGGGGTCAAGGGCAACACGCTCCCTAGGCAGGGTCAGGTTTTGCAGAGACCCTGCTGGTTGGGGCAGTGGGTCAGCACTGGATGCCAGCAGCAGCCCACATGGGTGACCAGTCCTTACAGCCACAGGATGGCGGGCAGGAGCAGGCTTGTGTCTGTCTGCTATGGAGAGCGGGGCCCTGACCCCACAGCCTGGCAGCACATTCTCCCAATTCCAAAGACAACAGTGCATTGGGTAGGAGCCCACTGAGCTTTCTCAGCCTTCCCCAGCCCCTCAGGGGGCCCCCTCACCCCCGGCTCTGCAAGCCCACCTTGCCCTGGGGCTCTCGTCCTGTACCCCAAAGACAGCCAGGGCAGATTCTGGGTCAGCAATGATCACGGGGTCAGATGTTGGGGGAGTCGACCCCGCCCCTAGGACCTGACACATCTGACCCACAAGGAGGGGAGGCCCCCTCTTGCCTCACCCCGGTGAGGGGGCCAAGGCGACTCCTCCCTAACTTTTGGAGAGCAGCCAAGCTGCCTCCTTCCTGGACGTCCAGGGGCGAAGTCTCTCCATAGCCTGCATGCCCTTCATCAAAAGGCTTGTGTAAAATTCCAACTGCAGCAAGAATGGTTTCAAGTGAACGCCAAAGGGCCTCCTCTCTTCCAGCCCCCAGTTTTCCTCTCCAGATTCTTGTGTGCCCTCGGGATATCTGTCATGTGCCTACAAGTGTATCTGTACAACATTTTTTTTTTTTTTTACACAAATGGTAATTCTAGACAAACTCTGTTATAAGTTGCTCCCCCACTCTTTCTTTTAAACAATACATTTATTATATCTTGGAGAACATTTCACCCCCTTCTTCGGAAAGGCTGGATGGTCTGGCGTGGTGGAACATACAAGAATTTGATGACTTCTGTCCTGACACAGGGTTAGGCTGTTTCCTGCTCGGGGCCGTTACAGGCTATGCTGCAAAGAATAGCCTTGGTCTCTACCTTTGGACACTTTCACAGATATTGCAGAATCAATTCCTCAAGTGGAACTCCTCCGTCAAAGGGCATGTGATTTGACATCTTGATAGATACCTAAGGGGTGGCCACAATGGTGACCACGTCCCCTCGACACCTCTGGATGGGTGATGGCATATCTCACTTGGCAGTGCCCCATGGAACCCTGCCTTCCTGCCCACGTCTTCCCCTCCAGCCCTCAGCTCTGGAACTAGCACTCGTGTCTCCCCAGCTGGGCAGGGTGTCCTTGATTTACAAGGCTTCAGCCACACCAGCATGTCGTCTGCCTGGCCAATGCAGCAGACTCACTTCCACCTCAGGACCTTTGCATGTGCTGGTCCTACCACTTGGTGAGTTCTTTCCTCATCCACATGAATGTCTCCTTATCTCCCACCTTGGGGCCAAGATGAGACCACCTATTTCCAGCTTGGGCAGTGAGCGGGACGTGGGTGGGACGAGCTGCCTGTGACCACAAGCATTTCCACAAACAGAGGCCAGGACTTCTTTCTTAAGGCAGTCTGTTTATTTTCAGATAAATGGAATCACATCTGTCCGCACACACCAGAGAATCTTCAGTTTAATTTTTCTATTTTAATTTTAGAAGAGGGTCAACAGTTTGAACCAGAGTGCCATAGCACAATCAAACTCCTGTTCTGGGTTAAGCAGCCTTAAATGGTAACACTTGGTAAAGATGTAGGAGTGTGTGTGTGTATTATTTATAAAAAAATTTCTTTTGCCCTTGTACATACACACCAACCCCCCATTAACAATTTCACTTTTTGTACTCTGCTGTTCATGTGTTTGGTGAATCGTTAGCAGACACATAATTTGGTAAGAGCCCCCTATGAAGTGATCTCACAACCAGGGGCCTCATCACCAAGATATTACTTAAATCTAAAAAGTGATAAACAAGATTATGATGTGCAAACAAAATTTGTGTTCCAGCTGCGTCTAGGTTTATTTGACAAAGCTATAAACACAAGGCCCATTCTGAAGGCCTGCTGATTAAGTTACTCCTTCCTGTTGTTGGCTGGAAAAGAATGTAAAGAGCTGAAAGGATGCTCTGGGCTTTCCAGCTGTGTCACTTAAAGGAGCTCATTCATTCCCCGGGCTGGGCCGTGCTCCTTCCTGGCCAAGGTTCTGTCGGTGGGTTTCTCACACTGAGACTTTACCCAGTGGAGACATCTGATCTCAGCTTGCCCAAGCCAGGCCCCGCCCCAGGGACACAGGGCCTTGTGAAATGTGTGGGAGCCTTGAGGTCACAGGGAGAAGGGGCAGGGGTCATGTCCTCCTCCCACCCTGCCCCCAACTGCTTCCCAATTGAGAGCTTCTAGTGTAATTCCATCCAAGACCTGGGGCATGAAAATGGACAGAAAGGCCACCTCTGCTGTGACCCAGTCTGGAGTGAGGACCCCCTCTCCTGCGCCTGGAAGGGGGACAGAGGAGGCAGGCAGAGGCACTTTCTGACCCTAATCCTGCCTTCCTTCCTTTGGGCAAGGGTAGGTCCCCACCCCCCACCTGGCTGCTCACTCTTCAGCGGTTCTTAGCAGCCAGTGGTTCAGGAGAGCTTCATCTTCTGGGTCCTTGGAGGACTGCAGGCTGCGGCCGAGGGGTCAGGCCACAGCCCGGGCTGCTGGCCCGGCATGGTGCCACCTCAGGCGTCACCTCCTCTTGCGTGTGCAGGTCTCCAGGCGGCCCAGCTCCTCGTAGGACTGGTAGAAGATGTCAAACTCCTTGGAGCTCCAGGCCCTCCAGACAGCTAGGCACCATTCGGTGTTTTCGTTCTCGAAGCCACACACAACCATGTCCCTTGCCACCACAGCTGCATCCACCAGTGCCCTGTGGAGAGAGGGAGTCTGAGCAAACCACAGGGGCTCTGCCAGGCCAGGACCTTTGCCTTGTTGGGAGGGGAGAGCCCAGTTAGAGAAGGGGCCTCTGGCACCCCTGTCTGGCCCCACCCATGTGCTCTGCCCACTTGCCTCCCCCTGGTGTGTCTGGTCTGCAGGCAAAGGTGAAGGGCCAAGGGCATCCCTTCTTGTTCACGGGGAGTATCCTAAAGCACTGACCCCTCGGGGGATGCTGATGCCAATCAGAGCATGCACTCCCAGGGTCCAGGAAACACCACCAATTCTCGAACGCCTACTGGAGAATGGCCCTTGACAAACCCTAAGCTTTAGTTCAGTTCCCCTGCCTCTTGGCTCATGCTCGAGTCTTCCTTTCCCACTGAAGTTTCCGCAGGCTTAGGAAATACAGGGCAAGATATTAGACAGACCAACCTGCTGCAAAAAGCCATTCTCTATTTACATTTTCTGGTTTGAGGTTGTGGACTGTTGTGAATGATCTGTGTGTGCGCTAGTTTCCTTCTGCGGACAGTGGACGCTCCATGGGTCCCCAGCCTGGCGGCATCTCTGCAGGGCTCACTGGTCAGGCACCATCTGCAGCCCCTTCCTCCTGGGCTCAGAGCACCTGGCCTGGCTCCAAGGTCATTACCTGAACTAGTAATCCACAGGCATTGACTGGCCTGGGCCCAAGGTCACCGTGTGAACCAGAGAGTCCACAGCATTGCCTGGCCTCCCAGGTTGGCCCCAAGGTCACCAGGTGAGCCAGAGTGCCCTCGGGCAGCGCCCAGCCCTGCCCCAGGGTCACTACCTAAACCAGGGTGCCCTCGGGCAGCATCTGGCCTTGACCCCACCTGGCCCCAAGGTCACCGCCTAAACCAGGGTGCCTTTGGACAGCACCCAGCCTCCCTGCCTCTGGTTCCCTCCTGGCCTTGCACGTCGTGGGCACTTGCTAAATCTGCGGAGGGAATAACCGTGTAAGAAGCATCTCAAAAAGGTGGTGGGCTCAAGCCCCTGGGGCCTTCTCTGTAGAGTGTTCCTGGCTCTTTTGTAAGACCTGGCTTCAGGAGAACGAAGAGAAGAAAGCACTAGGTGAGCACGAAGGGCATGCATGGCCAGCAGGTTCAGCAGACCTGGTGAGCCACCTGCTCCCAGGAGCTTGTCCCCAGGCCACCACACAACACCTCAGCCAGGCTTGGAGGTAAACCCAGTCTTGCTGCTTTCAACATCACCCACCCAGCCAGGGCCACTGGTCCCTGGTGACTTGCCGGGAAAGCGTGATGTTGGTGGGCAAGGGGATGGAAACACCTCAGATATTTCCCCTATCGTTGTCCTGTTTTGGTAGGAAAATCAAATGGATTCTCCACTCCCGTCCTGCTCAGGCTGAAATACAATTGCACTGACTCACCGGCTACAGGGTGAGAACTCACGACACTAAGAAACAGACTGGAATGCCCGGTGGGAATGTACCAAGGCACACACGTGTGTGAAAGGAGGGGACTTTTCACGAGGAAGAGTGACTATGTGTGGTTGGGAAGTCCAAGCCAGGCCCCGATGCAGCTCCTGGACACCGGAAGCCACTCCCTGGCGGCCCACCATTCCCCCAGCATCACACACCTTCCTGGCCTCATACACTGTGTCCTGGACAGGCTGTCCTGGGCCGGCCTGACCCTCCTGGCTGTATCTCCCAGCACGTGGCAGGGAGGCCTGGCTGAACCCAGGACTGGTAGAGTGGGGACCCCTGGCTTGGGGATGGCATGCAGTGGCAGCGCCCATGCTGTCGGGCACCTACCTCCTGCTGCTGCTGACGGGCAGTTTGGGGCGTCTCGGCAAGCGCTCTCCTCCTTAGGGAGAGGGACAGTGAATCACGTGGACTCTCATTTCCTATTGCAGCTACGCTAACCTGAAGGCCTACCCCAGGTGGGGAGCCTGGTCTGCAGGGGCACTGGGTACCCTGGCTTCGGCTGGCATTTGCGGAGCCCCTAAAGGCTGCCTGGCTGACCCCATCTTGTGTCTTCGGTGCCTTGGGGCAAGTCAGAGGATTCCAATGTTAATTTGTGGTGGTAAAAGAAGGGCACCAAGGCCATTCTGCTTTAGATCCCCAAAGTCCATGCCCTGGGGGAGCGGAGCTGGCATGCACGGCCCTCGGGGTCCTGTCCCTGGGTCCCTGGAGGAGCCGCTCCTCCATCTTACCCATACGGAGTCAGTTCTCGGGCTTTGAGGACAGCAATGACGCGGCCCCGCTGGGCCCCCGACTCCTTTTCCAGGCCAATGACGATAACATCTCCACCACTCCTAAGAAACCAAGACCGAAAGGGGAAGCATTTTGTCCACAGCCGGACTCCCCGGGGGAAATGGATCTGGTGTGCAGAAAAGCCGGGTTACAAACGGGCCGTCTCTGCTGACGGATTACGTTACCGAGAGGGCACAGAGGCTGAGGCCGAGGAAAACTTTCCCAGTAGGAAATTTAATCACAGTGGACCATGACCCTCTCTCATTTTGTCGTGCCTGCTGCTCTCCACTGGGCAGATGAGCTTTAGTGCTGTTATTAGATTTGCTGAAGACATGGTCCCAGATCCCAAAAAGGGAGGAAAGCAACAGCTCTTGATGGATTTCAGCATTACCTTGAAGGCCGTATTAGAGTCCCCCTCCCCTGCCCTCCCCGCCCCCAAAGCAAAAGCTGTCAGCATGCACAGGCCAGCCTGCTCGCCTGCCCGTGTTGCCGGGACTCGTACCTGGGCACCCAAATGAGGTCTTTCACAGCCAGGATCTTCACGGCCTGCAGGTGCTGGTTGAAGGCGTCCCCGTCCACGGGCGTCAGGCCATGCCCAGGCTGGTCGGAGCCAATGTTGAGCTCATCCTCACAATCCACGGAGAAGGGCATGCTGGAAGAGCTGGCCGGGGAGCTGGGCAGGCTGGACAGGGACCCGGGGGGCCGGCAGGGCAGGGATGAGGAGTAAGAGGACATGGAGCAATAGTCGGTCAGTGAGTCCTGGTGGGTTAGGACCTGTGTGCCCAGCTCTTTGCTGTACATGATGCTCACGCCTGCGAGGCCGTCCCCTACGGGCTCCTTGGGGCTGGCAGCAGAGCTGCCCAGGGGCTCAGGCCCCAACGGACGCACTGGGAACACGTCCCGGAGGGGGCTGGGGTCTCCGCAGAAGTAGCGTGCGCACAGCTGGTAGGTGGCCGCGTGGTACATGACCAAGGAATTGGCCCTGTCGTCCAGGCACCAGACCACCTCTTCTCCCCTGCACTCGGAGCTGCAGACGATGGACGTGACCACAGAAGGGGCCGAGTAGGGCTCCAGCCGCCTGCTGATCTCCAGGGCCAAGCAGTCGATGATGAGGAGGCCAGGCCCGTTGCTGTACCAGACCTCGGACCCGCTGTTGGCCACCTCCATGGCCCGCACAGGGTAGGGGTTCTGCCGTGCGTCCTCGTCGGGGATGCTGAACTTGGCCCTGTTGGCTGTGTGTGAACACAGGTAGGAGCAGCTGTCGTCCGGGGAGCCCCGCATCACTGAGAATGCGGCCACCAGCCCGTCGGCCAGGCCTGCCAGCACCAGGTAGGAATTCTGCAGGACGAGACAGGGACGAGTGAGCCCTCTCCTCCGACATGTGCCGAGGTGGAAACTGTGGGCTCGAGACACACCTCCGTGCCGACCCCAAGGCCTCCAGGCTCTTTTCACAAGCAGTCGGAGCTCAAGTCTTACTCTAAAGTGACAATAATCAGTATTGTTTGGTGTTGGCACAGAAAGGCACATAGATGAGCGGAACTGAACTAAACCCACACACAGGAAATTCAATGGGATAAGGGAAAATCTTTTCAACAGATGGTTCTGGAACAACTGGAGAGAAATATTTAAGGAAATGGATCTTGACCCCCTAATTGATACCACAGACAAAAATTAATTTGATCTGGATTCTAGGCTTAAAAGCGAAAGCTCCCAGAAGAAAAAAAAAAAAATAAGAAGCTCTTCAAAACCTTGGTGTAAGCAAATATTTCCTAGAGAAAACACAAAAGGCACTAAACACAAATGGGAAAAAAAATTGATACATTAGACTGTATTAGCATGAAAAAGCAAGCTGCTGCCTGGGAGGAAAGGTTTGCAAATCACAGATCTGAGAAAGAATGTGATCCACCACCATGCACCACATAAAGGCTCTTTTAAAGATGAGGGGCTGCCAGTGGAAGCGGCTGGATGTGTCCCCCCCCAGGGGGAGCAGAGCAGGCCCAGAAGAGCCGCCTCGTCCTCCTGGCCCCAAGCAGGAATGGAGCTCGGCATGGAAAGTCGCAGCCATGGCACCCAGTCGGGTATGAGCAAATCCCCCGGCCCCCATGGTCCTGCCTTTGTACCTCCACCTGGCCACCTGGCACCTGCCCCAGCAGGGAGTTGCCTTCCACGCAGGGACCTCAGGTCTGCCAAACCCTCAGCAAGGATCTCCTTCAGAGGGAGGGTTGTCTCGTTTACTGCTTCTCGCCCACCGGCCTGCTGGATGGAGTGCGCCACAAGGGCAAGTCCGTGCTGGCACGCCCACTGCCTTGTCCTGGTGCAGGAAGGGACATTGTCTCATTTGTCCCCAAGACCCTGGAATGTCGTATGGTTCTCTGCATCTAGTCGAGGGCATGTGTTTGCCAAGCATTAGGTTCTTGAAGAATTAGACACGTGTCGGCACTTCTCACTTACCACACTCACGCGCCTGCATACTAGGCTGAAGTGCCTCCTTACCCTGCTGGCATGGATGAGGTCCTTGGGGTTTCCACTGCCACCACCCAGCATATGGTCCCTCCAGCCCCCAGATGTCACAGGGCAGAGGCCCAAGGAGCAAGGTCGGGGCTGAAGGCTCGGCCCCACCACAAGGACTCCCCAGCGAAGCTCGTCCGGATCTCAGCTTAGACAGCAGAGCCAGGCCGGGCAGGGGTGGGGAAAGAGCTCAAAAGAACAAGGGAGGAGCCGGGGTGTGGGCAGGGAGCCAGGTCACTTGCCTGCATGCATGGGCCCAGGACAGAAAGCCTTCTTGTTGGGAGCTGGGTGACTTGGGGAGGTTGGACCGACAAGACAAGGCTGTGCCCCGGCCTGGAGCTCACAGCAAGGTCAGTAAAAATTGTCAGGAGCTTTACCGAGATCCATCTTTGGGATTTTCACAAAAGCCAGCAGCCAAGGAAAACAGGAGCAGAGTCTCTATCTGGAGTGGCCGGCCCGGGCTCAGCGGGGCTGAGTGTGAGCGTGTGTGCCTGCGTGTGTGCGTGCAAGCAGGCAGGGAGCTGCCGTCGGCGGCCGCGGGCAGGCCGGCCTGGGCAGGGAGGGCACCCTTGCACAGGTAGGCTCTGCACAGAGCCGGCTTTATTCCCTCTGGTCGTGAGGGAGGCGGTGCCCAGGCCTGGCCAGCGATGGCCTGAAATAAGGCTTTGTGTTGTGTTCTCTGCACTCTGGGGCCAGCCGTGTCCAGAGTGGGGCCGTGGACAGAAAAGACTCTAAGGCTAACTTCATACTTTATTTTATTTTTTTTTAACTGGGTGGAGAGAAGAGCACATATATTTCGCTACCGTCGGGAAGCAATAATAACAGTGCTCTTATTTACCAACTGCTTGTTCTGGGCAGGCGCCAAGGCCAAGTGCTTTGGGCCTGTTAAGCCTCGAGGTCCCTCCCACAATCTCTTATTATTCCCATTTTACTGATGGAAAAGACTTGAATTGGAGGATGGCAGTCAACGTGTTTTTAACAAAGCAATGCTATATTCCTTCAGATGGAATTCTCAGAGCCCAGGAATATCCATCCATTCATCCCTCCCTCCATGCATCCATCCATCCATCCATCCAACAAGCACTCCTTGAGCATCTACCACGTGTAAAGAGCTTGCATGCTGCAAAGCTGGCACCTCCCCACAGACAGAGTTAGCAGAGCATGAACAGAGGCTGGGCATGGGGGAGGATGGTGGATTCTGGGGACAGGGGTAGAGGCCTCAGCAATTGAGCGCCTGGGGGTGGTGGTGGGGCATCCCAGAGGAGGGCTCACTCTAGCAGGTATTTGAGAACTAAGCCGGTTACTGTGGCCAAGAGGTGAGTGTGGCGGGCTGTCCCTGGCAGAGGACAGTTTGCTTGTGCCCTAAGTCCCAGTGGGATGGTGGAGGAGAGGAGGCTGGGGGCCCCTACTGGACCCAGAGGCTAGGGTCTGGGATTGCCTGTGAGGCCCAGAGAGAAGGCAGAGACTGGGGAAGCAGGACTTGCCGCCCCGGGCGAAGCCACTGGTATCATAAGGAGAAGAGGCACGTCTGCAACAGCTGCTTTGCACCTTCGGCAAACTATTTCACCACCATCAGGGGCTGTGGACTTCGCACGTGGACAGCCAAGATCTCCACTTATCCCTCAGTTTTACCGGCCACGTAGGTTTTTGCAAACTGGAAAAAGTGTTAAGTGGTGGCCCAGGGATGCTGTGAACTTTCCTCCCTGTTTTCTAAGGCCGGCTTTGACCAGGACATGGTGGTCCAAGTGCATGGGGCTCGACTGTCCCCCTCCCATACTGTCCCCACCCTCCAACAGCCACAGGCCGTTCTCAGCCAGGAGACCCACCCAGACTGGAACAGTGAAGTCAGACCTGCTCACCTGCCTTCCCCC
>JAQZBX010056043.1:0-18274 GCA_029593785.1 Cabassous unicinctus
TCTGAGTAATATTTGGGTAATCTAGGCGCCTTTATAAAATGTATATATATATATATATAACAAATAACATTTATGTAAACAAATGCACATATATGCATATGTATTTATATATCATTTTACAAATAAAAAAATTAAAAAAAAAAAAAATTTAGGAGGCTAGAAATCCCAAAGAAAGAAAGAAAAAAAAAATAATGTCTTCTTGATCTCAAACTCTCATTGGGATTTTCCACAGGGTCCTTGAAAAATCACAGAGGATTTTTCCCTCTCACATTGTAAAAACAGGGGTTATAAACTACTTTTATTTGATATGTATCATTTGCATAAAAGTGTTATTGAATTAAAAATGATTTTGTAGTTTTTTTGGATAAATTATAGGATAAAATGTTATTAATATAAACATTTCAGAAATTATATAAAGTTCTTAGAGACTTAATATACTCTGTGTCCATGAGTTGTCCAAGTACTAATAAGTCTGATATTAGAAAGTAGTATTATTGGTCATAATTTCAGTTGTTCTTAAAATAATGTTTTGTGACCTATCATCTGATTGTTCACTTTTGTAAAACAGCAAGAAGTTAACCATGGATATTTTAAGTTTTCTGTCATCTACAGACAGTTTTTATTCTGATGCTTCCCTGAAAACACTTGCAATCAGCTAAAGATCAGTGTGCTTCATCTTCAACATAAAGGGCTGTGTTAGAGACCTATGGCAAGGACTATGCCAAGTTCTCTCATGCACAAGCTTCTAATGACAATCCTTAAATAACTTTGAGAACATACCACTGTACTGAGTCAAGATCTCCAGAATTTTAATGAAGAAGCTGATAGGTTCTTGAGATTGGTAACAGATCTAATGAAGCACAGATTAATTACTAAGGGCTAAATGACTTATAAAGAATGATCATAGGGAAGCAGGTGTGGCTCAGTGGATAGGGCCCCCGTTTACCATATGGGAGGCCCGGGTTCGCATCCCGAGGCCTCTTTGTAAGGGCACGCGGGCCTGAGCGGTGCGGTGGGCTGATGCAGCAACCTCACGGCAGGAAGCGGGTGTGGCGCAATGGATACAGCACCTGGGGTTCGCTTCCCGGTGCCTCCTTGTGAGGGCAGGCCGGCTCGCGCTGCGCCGTGGGCTGAAGCAGCAAGACCTCACAGCAAGGGGGAGATAAGCAGACACAGAGAAGACACGCAGCAAATGGACACAGCAGCACAAGCAGCAAGGGGGGGATGAATAAAATAAAATAAATAAATCTTTAAAAAAAAAAAAAAGAATGATCATAGTTTTCTTTGGATTATTGCTAATATTTTATTGTTCTATTTTCTATATACAAGGAACCCTTACTGAATTAAGCTATCTATAATTCATAAAACATTCATCTTTATCTCCTTGCCTGACCCCTTCAGAATTTGAAAACTCTTACTGAATATTCTTCAATTTATGGTACTATAATTATTTTCATAGATTCAGTCAGGATCTATTCTCCATGTTAACAGGAAATAATTGGAGTATATGGTTATAGAACCAAGTCTTAGGGATGTTAATTCAAGAACACAAAGGAAACTCCAAATCTATTGCATAATATAGCCTCCACCTTGATGCACCTGTCTGTTCTTACCCAAATTGTGTTAAAGATTCAGCAGAAACTGCCAAATTAATTATAGCCTCAGTGAACTTAAGTCTGAGCAGGCCTAACATTTTTCCTCCAGAAAACTGACTTCTTGTGTAATCCTTCTACTTCACCTGTTAACCTTCACCTAAAATGCTGCAATGTTATTGACACTGCAACTCTGCTACCTTTATCCAATGAAGGGATACCCCATGACTATAAACTGGTAACTTCAAAATTAATGGCTCCATACATGTTCTTATGATCCACCCAGATGTCATTCTATTTGTTAATGCTTTTTATGCTAGAATTGTTAATGGTACATTCCAAACAGGCTATACCACATACTGATTGAATAAGGTAGCCATCTACAATTTTCTTCCACAAAAAAGGGTGAACTCTGTGCTCTTGCTTTCTATCAGAATGACATTTTGTTAACATCTATAGCAGGGGTTCTTTTTTCCATGGACTCCTTTGCCAGTCAGGTGAAAACCGTGGACCCCTTCTCAGAAGGTAGCAGCAAACAGTTTTATGACCATCAACATCGACATGTTTTTAAATTTTCAATTCAAGCTCACAGACCCCCTAAAATCTTTCCCCTGGTTAAGAACCCCTGGTCTATAGTGATTTCAGCATGCCTTGGAAGCAAAGAGGGTTCCTCACTTCTTCTGGTATGCCAGTTGAATATTGTGGACCAGTAAATTATCTCCTTTCTACTAATTTACTCCCATCTACTGTTGCCATCATTAAGATAAAAGCTTACACAAAATAGACTGAGCCTGAATATTTTTAAAAATGCACTTGCATATTTTCATGCAAAAAACAGCCACTAGTAAAACAGCTGTAATTATAAAGTTAAATTAATACTGTCTAAATTAACTGAAGAACCTAGCCTTTCCTGGCCCAGAATTTTACCTTTGGTCCTCTGTTTATTCACAGCATTCTTTCAGGAATCTCAAATTCTCCCCATATGAAATTGTTAGTAGCAGACCTATCTCTGACAAAAAATAGAGAATTGATCACTTATTGTCACATCATGGCATGACTCAATTTGCAAATCCTTAATGCATTATGCCAAAGATTATCTTCAAGTAAAGGGCACCTTTCCTGTCCCACACGACAGACACTCCATTAATCATAATCTGTCACCAGGATAATGGGTCTACTGGAAATGGCACAGACAAAAGACAGCCCTAGATCCTCATTAAAAGGAACCCTGCCAAGTACTGGTAACTTCTGATAATGCAACTAATTACAGGATACTAAGCCATGAGTCCACATTACTCAACTAAAAAAAAATTCCATCAGACTCCTGGACTAATTATGGAGACTTAAATATCAAATGAGCCACGAAGGGAAGTAGAAAATGTCACAAAGTAGATTACTTATTCCCAAGGTGACAGATCAAATCCTAACATAAACAAGTCCTCTACCTTACTAATACTTACAATGCATAAAATCTTTGTATTTCCCTATGCATTGTCCTTGCACTGGCCTGGAAAGATAATGCCATTGTCTGCTTCTCCAAGGACATTTCAAATGAAGATAACCTTAGCAACTGTTGGAATTGTCACCATAAACCCTGATCTATGCACATTGCAAGGGACCACATTTGTTCTACCCAAAACAAATTTCTTTCTTATCACAAATGCTTCAGTCTATTTGAATCAGACAGCTCCATTTATTTCATATCAAATAATACTAGACCCAAGGTCTTCTTTACTGTGCTTTAAGCTTTCTTGAATCTGGAACCTTATAACCAAAAATTAAGAATTAACAAAAGTTCATGGTTACTGAATCATTATATAGATGCTTTTTCCCTTATTTTATCAGTATATTATAGAATAGCCCAAAGCTAATACATGAAATTACTGAAACTGGCTAGGTCATCCTCACCCTTCTTCATGGTTGTTGCATAACAGGCTCATCCTTGTTTATACTTTCTATTGTGATGGTTATTCCAGTCTGACTTTACCTTTGTTTATGGTTATTTCAAAATTATTCTTACATTTTTTTATGGTTATTTGAAAACTAGCTTGTGTATATTTACTATTGTGATTGTAACCACTCTACCTTCCCTGTTTGAATCCATAAAAACCCTAAACTCCTTACAACTAAGGAGGCAGATTTTGGGCAATTGCTTGACCAATGATCTCTTTGCTATCCTAGCAAATAAATTTTCTCAGTTGGAACCACAAATATCTCAGGAATTGGTCTTTAGACTATATTGGAAGGAAAGAAGCTGCTTTTGCTCAGTATCAACCACACTATAGATACAACTGGTTGAGAGAATTATAAAGATATCATAGAAGAGTTTGGAAAACTTACTATAATAGTTTACATGTCTTCACAAACTACAAGTTACCTTAACAATGCATACCCACTTTCAGGTTTAAGATACTGGATCTGCAAAAGATTCACAACACAAATAAATTTTGGTCAGCTCATCACTTGAACTCTCAATACCACAGAACCTTGGATACTAAGGACAAACGATAATATTCCTAGTAATGAATTTAGAAACATCACCTTAACTGTAGTTACATTGTTCTGTCAGACAATATCTTTACTGTGGAAGTTTTATCAGATATTTGCCTGGGCAGTAAATTACCTTAATAGCTGGTAAATGTCTGGGCAATGTGCACTTGGCCTCCTCACAGTCCCTCCAGAATTTGTAATAAATCTGAAAATTCTCACTGGAATACTCCCCTCAATCTACATTCTCTGGCAAAACAGGAATTACCCAGGGAGTAAATGATTCTGGGTTTGCCTATTTTGGCAGATTGCTGCTACCTAGGTATGGGGTTAACATAAATGAAACAGGATTAGATATTTATCAATCACAGTAGGAGAAATTACTGAATCTACTCCTAGAGCAATAGCTGCACAGCAAGTCATTAGATTTATTAGTTAAACTTGTTTTAGACAATAGCATTGTTAAAATTTGTTACTTATTAGCTGAAACAAGGAGGCATTTTTGCGATTGCCAATATCACCTGTTTTACTTAGGTACACACTTCTGTGGAAGTTGAGACACAATTGCATGAAATAATTAAAGAGACCACATGGTTTAAACAGGTAAGGCCTTCCTCAAGGCCCTGATTTGATCATGTTGACTTCAGTTGGGTCAAATCATGGGTCCTGGGCTTAGGAGTATACTATGATGTAGGCAGTTGGGCCTTTTATCACTCTAGTACTCACTATAGTCTCAGTGGTATACTATTCTCTCTCAAGGGTTTTGAATGTGTGTCCCCAGCCACTTGTGATTTCTTTATGTCTAGGATCATTTGCCCAGTAAATGATTTCTTTATGTCTAGGATGATATAAAAATGATCGTGGAAAAACTGACACCATGACCATTTATGAGATCAATATGAAAATAACCTACAAGTACTACTCCAAGACCTTAGGCAGTAACTGAAAATGGGCTCAAAACCTTACATTTTGATCACAACTTTCAATGGCTGAGAGCCAGATCAAACTGGGGGAATTTGTTAAATAAATTAAGTAGGCTTTAGTTAGAGAACTTCATGCTAAGCCCTACATCAGCAAACTTAAGCTTAACTTAGTTTCTAGCTCTTGTAAGTGCTCCTTTCCCCAGAACTTGAATCATAACAATCTGCCATAACTTGCCAGGTTATTTCCTCTCTTCCTTCTCCAGGAATCTTGATCTGTTCTGTTTGTTTTGGGGCAGATATTTGTCCCCAGCTCCTATGATTTATTTAAATCATCTTCCTCCCTCACTGTCCCATTTTCCTTACACTTTTCATTTCTAGGACTCTCCAGTCTAGCAGCAATTCAGTTCAACCGTTCCCCTCCATTTTTCTCTGTGAGGCTTTTCTGCCAAAAGTTTCTCCCTAAGAGGTTATCCTGCCTCTGAAAGTCAGACCGGTCATTCCAGAAAGGTGGGACCCCCAGAAAAAGTCCATTCTGCATTTAGTGGATTCCACCAACAGTAACTGGATTGAGTGAGTGCACCACTCAGCCACAGCTATTCTGTTGCAATTTTACTTCACATCCCACTAAAATGGACCCTTTTATCTTCAGCATCCCTCAGCAGCTTGTTTTCAACACTGGGTCTCTGTGGGCTTCTGTCAATGTACCTGGATATGTGTGGGGTTCTACCTCACTGCGGTGAGTTCCTCTAAAATCTGTTTCCCTGGTGAGAGGGACCCAGGCGGCTTGCTGCCTCTGGAGAGCTCCCAAGCTTCGCACGGGACCCACTGAGGGGGAAGGGAAGAGGACCTAGAAGTCCTGGATGGAAGTTACCTACCTGATATATTCTGTTTCTTCAATTCAGCATTTGTGGAGTCCTTCTCCAGTCTCTACCGTTCTCCAGAGTATCAAGGGAGGATTTTTCAGGGTATGGCTTCCGTCGCTGTGTTGATGACGTCGCCCCTCCACCATTGAATTTTTTTTTTTTTAAAGAGGTACTGGAGATTGAACCCTGGGCCTAATACATGGAAATCAGGAGTTCTACTACTTGAGCTACATCAACTCCCTCATTGATTTTTGTTCTAACTTTATCTCAACTTCAAAAAATAAAATAATAGACAAAAGGCAGCTTAACAATTTATGGAAGCATTAATCTAAAAAATTGTGTCCAGTCACATTTATCGTATTTAATCCCAAAAACAAACTCAATTGTTTCTCCAGTGTTAAGATACATAAATGAATCCCCCTTCTCCCACCGGCTCCAGCCATGCGTGCCGGGAGGGCGAGGCGAGGAGGCGGGACACGTCGGTGCCACCGCCGCTCCTGTTCCAGCCGCCGCTGCAGCCGCCGCCGCCACCACAGCTTCTCCTATTTCAGCCGCCACCGCCGCCACCGCTTCTTGGGCTGAGTCTTCCCGCAGCCCGGGTGGCACCAGGTGCCTTCCCTCTCCCTGGCCCCGTCCTCAGTCTGCCACCCCCTTAGCTGTTTCGGGCTTCTGGTCCCGCCGAGGAGATGGCGACGCGCTCCTGCCGGGAAAAGGCTCAGAAGCTGAACCAACAGCACCGGCTCGTTCTGTCCAAGCAGCTGAGGGAGGAGGACAAGTACTGTGCTGACTGCGAGACCAAAGGTATCGCTGTTGTCGCTGCCCTTGGCTGGGGCCTCCTGCAGCCGGTGATCTTCCCGCCCCTCCCGGCCCAATCGGACGCAGCGGGCTGTGTCCCGCCGGACTGGCCTTGGCAGGAGGGAGGGCGGGCAGGTGGGCTCCGGGCTCCTCAGAGCGACTCTCACCTCCGCGGGAGGCGGCGGGGAGGTCAGGTCTGCGGGCCGCGTCACTGGTTCCAGCCTCCCCTCCTCCCCGACTAAGGGGCAAAGCCGCTGCCCACGTCTTGAGGCTTGGACTTTCTCTAAGCTGGGACTCTCCCTGGGCCTTGGCCCAAGCCCGGCTGTATGCGGAACATGGCCGGGGCAGTGCTTAGGGTTAAAGGGTTGCTCTCTTCCCATCTCTGCTCCCTGGTAGCTCCATGAGTGGGGCAGCCCTTAGATCTAGTACCCTGCCTAGGCCCTGCCCTGTGACCCTGTCCTTCCTCTCGGTGCTCAGATGCTTGATTTTCCAGTTGGAGCCCTACTGCCTGCCCACCTGTCAGCTTCCTGAAAGAGGATGGTGATCTTTTTTGGTGGGTTGGAGTGTTATTGAATAAAATAATTGGTGAGGGGTCAATGTTATTATTAGTAGTAGTAATAGTAGTATTGTTTTTACATTTGAATATTAGCCAGAATGAAAAGGAATTCCATTACTTGTGTCTCTTGGACAGCGGGCTTATGTTCCTGATGATTTTAATAATTAGATGCTTTGTGACCAGCTAGATGGGAGGAGTATATGTGGACACGGGGTTGCATGCTTCATAATTGTTGAAGGTTCATTTATAGGTCCAGAGATGGAAAAGTCCTAATTTTAGTTTGTTCTGCTACAGCCTTTGAAATAAACTATTTTCAGCCTGTAAAAAAAAGAAAGATACATAAATGATTAGAGATTGGTTAAATGTCATAACCAACATCTTCTTAATGAAGAAATTGAAAAAAACTGTTTAATCATATTCATATCTCATAAAACTAAACCCATATTTTTTTTTACCTTTAGCATTGATATACTACCTTCTTTGTCATTTCCACAAAAAAATATTAAAATATTACTGGTAACTATAATCTATAAATTATATTAGTTGTACTTTTCCTATTTATCCCCAAATTCTTAACATCTTGTAGTTGAAGAACATTCTTGTATTTATATTATTAACCACAATCCTCATCTACCACCAAAATCACTATGTTATACAACCCCTAGATTATCCTTATGCTGTCTTTCCCCTACCATTTATCTTCCTAGACTACATCTTTCAACTGCAATCCCAGGTTATAAATAAGCAGTGTGTGTAATAGTCATTATAATGTGCTAATATCAACTCTATCCATTACAACATATTTATAATTGACCTTATTAAACATTCTACATACATTCAGTATCATCACCCCCTTCTTAACCAGCATTCTGTCTTCTACTAACCTATACTTTATAGTGTTATTCCATAATCTTACTAATCATATTTAGTCCATATCAGTGAGAACATACAATATTCATCCTTTTGTTTCTGCCTTATTTCACTCAACGTAATATCATCGAGGTTCATCCTTGTTGTCACATGCATCCCGATTTCATTTCTTCTTACACCTGAATAGTATTCCATAGTATGTATATACCACATTTTGTTTATCCATTCATCAGTTGATTGGCATGTAATCTGTTTCCATCTTTTAGCAATTGTCAGTAATACCACTATGAACATGGGTGTGCAAATATCTTTTGGCATCCTTGTTTTCAGTCCTTTTGTATATATTCCTAGTAGTAGGATTGCTGAATCATAGGGCAGTTCTATATTTAGCTTCCTGAGGGACCACCAAATCATCCTCTGCAGACTCAACACCATTTACATTCTCACCAACAGTGAAGGAGTGTTCAAATTTCTCCACATCCTCTCCAGCACCCATAGTTTTAGGTTTCTATTTTTTAATTGCCATTCTGTAAGGCATGAAAAACATTATCTCCATTTAAAATATCCATTTTTTTCTTTCTTTGCTTGTGTTTTTCGTGTAAGGACCAAGAAACCACCACCTACATCAAGATCTTAAAGTTGCTTCCCGACATTTTCTTCTAGGAGTTTTATGGTTCCAGATTTTTACATTTAGGTTCTTGACCTATTTTGCTTTAATGTAAGTTAATGAGGTGTGAGATAGGGATCTTTTCTTTCTTTGAGATATTGGCATCCAGTTTTCCCAGCACCATTTGTTGAGTAGGCTGTTCTAACTCTGCTGGGTTGGTTTCACAGCCTTGTCAAAAATCACTTAACCATAGATGTGAGGGTCTATTTTGAAATCTTGATTCAATCCCATCAATCAATCTATCTTTATACCAGTACATGCTGTTTATTACCACTTAGGGTAAATAATACACTTTAACATTGGGAAATAAGAATCCTTCAACTTCATGCTTTTTTTAAAGATAGTTTTTCCTATTCAGGGGCCTGTGTGTGTGCTTCCAGATAAATTTGATAATAGGCTTTTCCAATTTTACAAAGAAGGCTGTTTGACTTTGTATCATGATTGCATTAAATCTATAGATCAGTTTGTGTAAAATTGACATCTTAGTGATATTTAGCCTTCCAACACATGAACACAGAATGTCCTTCAATTTAATGAAGTCTTCCTTGATTTCTTTTAACAAATGTGTTAGAGAAAAACAGCACTCACTGGGATGCAGAGACTGACAATTTCAGATAGAAAGTTTATTGGGAAGCTCTCCCAATGGAGGGTGGTTCCTCATTTCCATGCACAATCCTTTCTGATTAACACATATATTTGTTTTAATATCTGAGCCAAATGAGAGATGAAGGGTTTTCAGTACCTCAACAATATTATATACTCTTTTAGAAAACATTGTACTTTATCAATTACAGCAGAGGGTACAGTTTTTGTTTTACTTAACTAAACAACATTTAAGAATTTCATAGACAACCAGGACTTTGTAGTTTGTCCCAATTGCTCATCTCAAGCTCTTAAGATAAGATACTATTGTTTCTGATGCTTCTTTTAATTCTGAAAAAAAAGGATTGCTGGTTAACATAATATCAATAGAGTTACAACCACAGGTTTTTCCATGCAGCCAGATTCTTTGCCACCAGGCCAGGATACATGGTTGGGCTATGCACACAGCCTTGGGGAAGCACTGCAAAATCACCATTGGCCCTCTTACATGAAGGTGAATGCAAGCTGGGTTGATTTGCCTAAGGAGATACTAAAGAAAGCTTTAACACGTTTTAAAACAAAGTAATGGTGACATAACTGGATATTAATTTTTGCAACAAACTTGCAATATTTGGGACTGCTGCAAACATCAGTGGTGTTACTTTAATCTATGTTAATCTACTGTTATGCCCTCTATGGCCACTCTTTTTCTGCAGCCATAGAGCTGCTTGTTTAGCAGAGGTGGGGCAAATCAGATGAACAGGAGTTAAGGCATCTGCCTCTCGATTTCTAGGTGGAGAGGTTGTTTCTGTGACACATACCATTTTTTAAAAAATAATTAAAACCATGATTAACAACACTGTACTTTATCTAATATTATGCCAAACATTTTTAGATTTTCAGGAATTTTATGCACTCTTAAGTATTCATATGAACATTTTACTGGTACAACTTTGATTAACAGAGGGTTAAAGAATCTCTTTTAATTTCGTAATGCTTTTAAACACTTTCCATTCAATTTATAATTTATCAAATGTACTCACACTTTTTCCCAAGGTGAAAGATATTTTTCAGGATTTGCCTCTGAGAAGACAGGTTTGAACATTATGTTCTTTTAAAAGTGATAAGATTTAGTTTTCTTAAACAGCCAAGGAAATGATATGGTTAAAGTATAAGAAGCTATTTTGATAAAAGAGATTTTTTCTTTTGTATACTGATTAGTCAGGAGAAAAACTTTTTGGAAACTTTTGCTGAAACAGACCACTGATTTGGGGAATTTTGTTATTTTAACAGAGGAAGAGCAAGATTTTAACTTTGCATCAGTATACTGTTTGGTATTACAGCTTTTAAAACTATAGATTCTTTATGACCATTTTATTTTAGGACAAAATTACTATCTTTTTCTTTAATAATAAAAAGTATAGTTACTTCATTTCAAGTATAGTTACTTCATTTCAATAACAAAAAGTATAGTTACTTCATTTCAAGACTTCATTTTTTATGAAGAGATTTGTAGCAATTTCATTGGTCAAGATGTACAATTTTCATGACTTTAAAGATTTAATATAATAATTAATATAAGCCCTTATTTAACTTTTGGTGATTTGAATAGAGCTGTTTTAAGAATTTCCATTTATCAATTTAATATTACCATTCCGATGTGTTAAGATATACACTGAACAGACAAACACAAAAAGAGTCAAGATACACCAACAGAAGCATAAAGCTCATTAACTTGACTTATAATTCTCACTCCTTTGGTATGGCTATTTTTAGGATTTTCGTTATTTCATATCTTTGATTGTACAGCTTTTAAGGTTTTTTTCCTAGAATCAGTGTTGCTTTTAATATGCAAGCTTGTTTCTGGAAACACTTTTACTAGTAATCAACAACAGTTAGGAATATTTGAGCATTATACATGCAGTTAAGTTTTAATTTAGCAGTTTAGGTAGACAGGTATTTAACACATATATTTTGGATCATTGCTTTTTAGGAATACACTTAGATTTAGGAGTTAGCTGAAAGCTTACTTGTAAGAGATGAGCAATTGTAGGTTTGTTAAGTAAGATTATTAGGGACAGCTGGGGGTTAAAATTTTTGATAAGATGAGAAGGATCAGAGGAATAGGATTTGAGATGATGTTTGATTTGGGAGAGATCAGAAAGGGAAAAGGGGACATGAATGTGCATAATGCTTTCTGTCTTGGCCACTTTCTGTAGAGGAAGGAGAGGAGCTAGGGAAGGAGACTGGAGAGCAGAGAGTTGGGCTGGTGAGTGGGTGGTGGGTGGGGAGAAGGGAGTGGTTTCAAGGATAGGTGTGGGTGGATGGGAGAAGGAAGTAAGTTCAAGGGGTGCTAATGAGGCATACAGTGGTGGAGGAGGGGTGTGATCAGAGGGATTGGAGTCAGAAGAATGTTTTTTGGTATGTGGCAGGTGGGGAGGGGCAGGAAGAGGAGGCAAGCACCAGCCCTGGCACCTGAATGATGAGGGGAGAAAATTGGGGGAGCCTGGTCTGCCTGATCAAAGTCGAGATTTTCATTGGTTGTAGGTGGTGTGAGAGGGGAGGAGAAGGAAAGTTTCTGGGAGGGTTTTTGGTGTAAAAGAAGGATCTGATAAGAGAAACACAATTGGTAAATGGAGGGATGATTATGAAGGAAAAATATGCCTGAATGTAAGGAATTTCTGACCACGTGCACTGGATGAAATTCTCTAAGTCTCAGAGAATTTGGAAATAGAAAGTGCCATACTCCAGCCATTGACTTCCATTGTCCAATTTGTATTGCAGCCACACAGAAAATGAGCTTTTTAGGTTTGATGTCTCCTTCCAGGTTCAGCGTTTTAAGGTTATGAAGGAGACAACCCAGAGGCTTGGTTTTGGGGGGAACCAAAATCAAATTCTCCATTTTAGGTGGCAGGGGTGAGACTAAAGATCTCTAGAAAGGAAAGAACAAGGGAGATTCTGAGTGAGACAGGTGTCCAAGAATCAGTCAGAAATTACCCAGGGAAACAGGAGACCATGCTTGGAGCCAGACATCTACAGAACCAAGGGGTCTCTTCACATGAGGATGCAGGCTTACCACCCACCATGGCCCTTGGGGAAAGTGAGGATCACTGACCTAGCACTAGGATTTTTTGGTGGGCTGTCCTGGACAATGGAGAAAGAGAGAGAGAGCAGTATCCTTCAGTGGAGAAATCTTTGACTCACCCAGCTATGATTCAGTGTCCGGTGTTGGATGGGTTCTCTTGGTAGTGGCAGGGTGGAAATTCCTTACCAATTAGTCAGTCCCAGTGATCCCAGACTCAGGTTTTTTGGCACCAAACGTTAGAGAAAAATGGTGCTCACTGGGATACAGAGACTGATCATTGCAGGCAGAAAGTTTATTGGGAAGCTCTTCCAATGGAGGGGCTCTGAAGAATAGACTTCAGCCCCCCTGCTGGCATGGCAGGGGTCTGAAGAGAGACTTCAGCCCAGCCTCAGAGGGTTGAGGATATGGTTTTATACAGTACATCAATAGGCAGGGAAACTGAGTTCAACCTGGGGACAAATGGCCAGGGGGAAGTGGGTTAGGAGGTCTTGGAATGTGGGAGGGATTGGTGGTGCTTGGGCCCAGAGGGGGAGATGGCCCTTATTTGCTCCATTTTGTTTATTCTTAGGAGGGGATGAGCTGCCTGTAGGCTATGGCTTGCTCAAACAGTTATGGTAGGAGGCTGTCTTTCTTCGATTTATGTCACGGAGGAGTTGAGTTACTGTCTTATGACCTGTTAATCATTGCAAATCTTCTAAAGGGGTCCCACTAACAAAATGTTTTGCAGTTCTCTGAATACACGCCCTTTATGTCCTTGGTTGTGTATTCCTAAATATTTCATTATTTTAGTCAATATTGTAAATGGAATTTTTTTCCTAACTTCCTCCTCAGTTTGCTCATTAGTAGTGTATAGAAACTCTATTGATTTTTTCCATATTAATCTTGTATTCTGCCACTTTGCTGAAGCTGTCTAATAGTTCTAGTAGTTTTGCTGTGGATTTTTTAGGATTTTCTATGATAGGAACATATTATCAGGGAATAGTGAAAATTTTACTTCTTCCTTTCCTATTTGGGTTCCTTTTATGTTCTGATCTAGCTAGAACATCTAGCACAATATTAAATAACAGCAGAAATCCTTGATATCCATGTTTTTTCCCGATCTCATTGGGAAAAATGGTCTTTCACCATTCAGTACAATGTTATAGGTTTTTCATATGTAACCTTTATTATATTGAGAAAGTTTTCTTCTATTGCTATGTTTCAGAGAGTTTTTATCAAGACAGGATGTTATATTTTGTCAAATGCCTTTTCCAGATCATTTGAAATAATGGAGTGATTTTTTTTTTTCAATTTATTAATGTGGTATATTACATTGATTGATTTTTCTTATGTTGAACCATGCTTGCATACCTGTTATAAAACCCATATGATCAGAGAGTGGTTGTTGCTCAAGCAGTTGAACACCTGCTTCCCACATGAGAGGTCCTGTGTTCACTTCCTGGTGCCTCCTGAAAATAAAAACAAACAATAAGCAAACAAATGAAAAAAACTAACTCAGGGTAGCCAATATGGCTCAGTGCTTGAGTGCTGACTTCCCAAATATGAGGTCCTGATTTCAATCCCTGGCACCAGTACCACAAAATGAAAAACATATGTTCATGGTATATAAATTTTAATGTTCTTTTGGCTTTGGTTAGGAAGTATTTTCTTGAAGATTTCTGCATCTATAGTCATTAGAGATTGTGGCAGTTTGATATAGTTATGAATTCCAAAAATAGATATGGATTATGTTTGTAAACTGGTCTGTTCCTGTGGCTGTGATTAAATTATGATTAGGGCTTTGATTTTGCCACATCAGTAGGGCATTGTGTCCCCACCCCTTGGTGGATGGGGATTCAGAGATAAAAGACATGGCAAAGGACAGAGTTGGAGTTCTGATGCTGAGTTTTAATGCTGGAGCCTGGGGAAGTAAGCACACAGAGGAGCTTGGTCATGAGGAAGGAGAGAAGGCCCCGGGAAAAGAGATAAGCTGTTTCCCTGACAGTTCACAGCTGGCCTTGTGGAGAGAGGCAAAGCCTAGAGAGCTTCATAGTCTACAGCTAACTTTGTAGCAATAGCAGAGGTGCTCAACCCAGAGACAAGCAAGCCCTGGGAAGAGAGGAACCCAGGAAGCCTGAACCCTCACAGATATCAGCAGCCATCTTGCTCCAACAAGTGGCCATATACTTGGGTGAAGGAAGTAACTTACACTTTATGGCCTGGTAACTGTAAGCTTCTACCCCAAATAAATACCCTTTATAAAGGCCAACAGATTTCTGGTATTTTCCACCAGTACCCCTTTGGCTGACTAATACAGAGATATTGGTCTATAATTTTCTTTTTTCATAATACTTCTATTTGTCTTTAAGTATTAAGAGGATGTTGGCTTCAGAGACTGAATTTTGTAGCATTCCTTCCTTTTCAATTTTTTGGAAGAGGTAGAGCAAGATTGGTATTAGATCATCTTTGAATGATTGGTAGAATTCACTGTGAAGGCATCTGGTCTTGGGTCTTTCATTTTGGGGAGGTTTCTGATGACTTTCATTTTTTAAAATTGTGGTTGGCTTGTTAAGGTCTTCAGTTTTTTCTTGGTTCAGTGTGGCTTGTTGATGGGTTTCTACAATTCATCCATTTCATGAATATTGTCAAATTTGTGGGAATAGAGTTATTAATAGTAACCTCTTTTCATATTTTAATTTCTGCTGTGTCAGTGTTAATGTCCCCCATCTCATTTCTGATTTTATTATTTGCATCTTCTGTCTTTTTTTGTTGTTGTTTAAACTAGCTAAGGATTTTTCCATTTTGTTAATCTTCTCAAAGAACCAACTTTTGGTTCTGTTGATTTTCTCTTTTGTCTATTTTTATTACCTATTTTATTTATTCCTGCTCTAATCTTTATTGTTTCTTTTCTTCTGCTTCCTTTTGCAATGGTTTGCAGCTCTTTTTCTAAGTCCTCCAGATGTTCAATTAGGTTGTTGTTTTTAGCTCTTCTGTTTTAAAGTAAGCACTGAAGGCTATAAATTTCATTCTCAACACTGCCATGAATTTTTTAGTAGGTACAGGGGATTGAACCAAGGATCTCACACTTTGGAAGCAGATGCTCAAGCAGTTAAGCTACCTCTGCTCTGTGGCCATAAGTTTTTATATATTGTGTCTTTGTTTTCATTCATTTTGAGATATTTACTGATTTTGCTTGCAATTTCTTCTTTGACTCAATGATTATTTAAGTATGTATTGTTTAATCTACTTATATTTATGAATTTTCCCTTTTTCTACCTGTTAATAATTCCCAACTTAATACCATTATGATCAGAGTGCTTTCTTTAAATTCAATCTTTTTAAATTTATTGAGATCTGACTTATGTCCCCACAAAAGCTCTACCCTGGAGAAAGGTCAATGAGAACTTAAGAAGAATATATATCGTGTTGTTTGGGGTGTAGTGTTCTATAAATGTATTTTTGGTCTATTTCATTTATCATATTATTCAAACACTCTGTTTCCTTATTTATCCTCTGACCAGATGTTCTATCCAGTGCTGAAAATAGGGTGTTCAAGTCTCCAACAATTATTGTAGAGACATCAATTTCTCCCTCCAGCTTTGCCAGTGTTTGCCTCATGTATTTTAGGGCACCTAAGTTAGATGCATAAATATTTATTATTTTTATTTCATCTTGGTGACTTATCCCATTTATTAATATATAGTGACCTTCTTCATCCATTATAACAACTCATTTTAAAAATGGTCAAGTGACCTGAAGACATTTCTCCAAGGAAGAAATACAAATGGCTAAAAAGCACATGAAAAAATGCTCGACATTGCTACCTATTAGGAAAATGCAAATCAAAATGGCGGCTATTAAAACAGCAGACTATAAGTGTTGGAGAGGATGTGGAGGAAAGGAACCCTCATTTTCTGCTGGTGGGATTGTAGAATGGTCCAGCCACTGTGGAGGACAGTTTGGTGGTTCTTCAAAAACTAACTATAGATCTTCCATATGATCCAGTGATTCCACTGCTGGATATATACCCAGAAGAATTGAAAGCCAAGACACAAACAAGTATATGCACACCAATGTTTATAGTGGCATTGTTCGTTATTGCCAAAAGTTGGAATCAACCCTGGGGCCCATCAACAGATGAATGGATAAACAAAATGTGGTACATACATACAATGTAATATTACTCAGCTGTTAGAAGGAATAAAGTGCTAACAAATGAAATAACATGGATGAATCTTGAAGACCTTACATTGAGTGAAGCAAGCCAGGCATTGAAGGATGAGCAGTACATGACCTCACTGATATGAATTAATGAAATTGAGCAGTCTCTGAAAACCATTGTCTGAAAGATAGATGACAAGAAAGAGAAGAGAAGAGAAAGTTGTGAGCCATCACCCATACAGACATAATCTATGGTAAAGTGATAGAGTGTAGTTGCATATTGAAGGGATAGGATAGGTGAGTAGTGATGTTATTGTGTTTTGTGGTGCAGGGTTGACAGGTGGGTAGATTGGGAAGGGTGGGTTAGAATACCCAAGATACTGGGGGGAAAGATGAGAGAGGGACCAGGTGAACACTTTGGATTTGTGGGTATGAGGTTCTACATGCAGAGGAATGCTCTTCTGGCAATATGACAAATGGCACTGGTTTAGGGTGTTGATTGGGGGGGCATTCGGGACAGGGTGCATCTGGAGCAGGCTTCTAGGGAGGGTGTGAGTGTTCTTCCTGTCATAATGTGTGTGTGAGTGTTCATCCTGTCATAATGTGTTGTATCAGTGGGTGGAGACCCACGCAATGAGTGGGAAGGAGATGGACTCCTGTCTTTGGGAGGACAAATTTGTCCAGAAATGGACAGGTGTGCATCTCTTATGAGCAAGGGCATTTCCTTATAGGGAAGGCCAAATCAGTGTGTCAAGACCACTTGTTGCATGTAACTATGAATCTTGTCATCCAATGAGTCAAGTCAGGGGGTCATCATGGGCCCTGGGGGATGGGGAGGGAGGAACAGATTAGATCAAATGGGGTATTTAGTGGTCAGTGATAATGTTCTTCATTACCTTACAGTGATGGACACTGGACATGGTTAATATCACCAAAATGTATAAAATTGTATGATCTAAAATGTAAACCATACTGTAAACCATTGACAATGTTTAGTAGCTATGTTTCACTATCTATATAACAGTTATAACAATGCTGCCATTCATACAAAATGGAGGTGAGGAAAGGGGGAAGAGGTTGGGTATATGAGCGTCTCTTGTATTCTGTGTGTGACTTTGCTGTGACTTAAAACTTCTTCGAAAATTAAATGAAAAATACTGAGACACTGGGGAGTGAGAGAGAGAAGTTGCCGCGGTACAGACGGGACACCCAAAATGGCAGTGATAAAAGGCAAAATGTCAATAAAAAATATTTTTTAATTTCTTTTTCCCATTTATTGACTACCCCAATCCTTTAATTTTATTTTATTTTTAGTTTTTTTTTAAGTTTTCAAGTATTTTATCTCTTACATTTAAACTTATCATTATAATCTCATTTTCTTATTAATTGTATATGGCTGTTGTATTGGCTTTATCTTTAAAGAAGCTTTGGATCACAGAATGGTTACACTCAGGTGGGAGAGGATCATTGGTGGGGGGGCTCAGGGATGGGGGATTCATGGGAGGAAGTTCACCTGAACATACATAAAAGGTATATAAAATTGTTCAAATGCTCATGGGGCATGGTCACAGTGGGTGGAGAATCACTTAATAATTGAGAGAATACTGAATTCCCAGCCTGGAGAGCTCTGCCACATTCTCCAAGGGAGCAGCAACAGTTCCCCACATACAGGGGCAGTGTCTGGCTAAGAAGGATAATTCACTGATGCACTCTT
>JAQZBX010056044.1:0-18274 GCA_029593785.1 Cabassous unicinctus
AAAAAAAAAAAAAAAGAAGAAGAAGAAGAAGAAGGATGGAGGGAAGGAAGAGAGGGAGGGAGGAAAAGAAATATAGCTTTTGTTCAGTTGAAAGTATTCTATATAGGAGTTTAATTTAATGCTTGTCTCACGGTTTATAGCCTTTTCCTATATGTTCTAAATTGTATGAAAAATAGTTAACATTACCTAAGGATTTTAAGTACATTTACCATATACAAAAAAGGATACAGTTGTCATCAAACATTACAATTGGTAACTATTCAGGGTCTGCTGAACATCTTTTATTTAGCCCTAATTAGGTAGATTTTAAAAAGTTTTATCTACAAAGTTGCACTATACTACAACAGTGATTTAATAAAATAACAGGACTTTGCAGGTATGTACGTACATGCACCGTTTTATCTACAAAGTTGCACTATACTACAACAGTGATTTAATAAAATAACAGGACTTTTCAGGTATGTACGTACATGCACTGCTTTATTGTTTGTCAAACTGTTTCATCTATACAGTAGGACAGATTAATCCTCTACAACTAACTAAGCTTCAATGTTCTATTCTGGAAGGGGAGAGAGCTTGGGTATAAGGCACTGACTCTTCCCACTGCCTGAATGATTTTCTCCACATAACTACATGATTCATTCTATTACTTCTGGTCTCTACTTCAACGTTACCCCATCACACACAAATCCTCCCAGCACTCCCTGTCCTCTCACTCTGCTCTTTAATATATCCTATATTCGTTTGCTTATTTGATTATTGACTGTCTCCTCCCATTAGAATATAAGTTCAAGAGGGACATGGGCTTTGTTTTGTTCTTAGTAGTGCTTGACACATACCAGGAGCTCAATAAATATTTATTGAATGAATGAATGAATGCTTAGGAAAGAGAATGATGAAACCTACTGACCATTCCAAAAGCTTCACAAACTCCAAAGGTTAAGGGCATATCATTTAGTGCACTGACAAACAGGTTATGGGAAGAGATTTGTTTTCTTCAGTTCTGTCTTCACCTTGGCCAAGACAGACCAGGGAAACAGAAGGCATCTTACGTACTTTTCTTTTACAGATGTATGCCTGGACTGGTCAGACAGTTTGGCACTATTACAGCCTCGTAAGCTCTTTAACCTCATCCATGAAGCAAAAGAATGCCATACTTCCTGATCTCCAAAGATCACTTCCAGTTCTGCTGTCCTAAAAAAAAAAAAAAATCCTCCCACTCCTCCCCACCTTACCACCACTGTTTTTGGCAGAGAATTAAACAGAGGTCCACAGGAGGGACATATCTCACCCAAAGTCACCCAGTTGGTTAAATGCAGAAACAGAACTAGAATTTGGGTTCAATGCTTCTTCCACTACAACCTAACTTTAACACCTATGGCCCCGGATCTCAACCTTCTCAGGTCTGAAACCCCTTGATCACTGGGCCCCTTTGGTAGGACAACTACACATAAGTGCGAGGTAGGGAAAGGAGGAGCCGCAGGAGAAAATGCCAAACTCTGAATGTGAGCAGCCCCGCTAAGGATGCTGCTCCAGGACTCTGTTGCCGGCTCTTCTAGAAGCCATTTATTACATTCAATGAGATAAATGCTGCTACTTTTGATGATACAAATAAAATGATGTTTGCATTTTAGCTTTATTAAATACCATGAATAATACAGTCCAGAAATAGAATTAATGATAGACTTCATAGCAGGGTTGGATTATATACTCCAGGCTTTGAGAAAATGTGTTTTACAACTTACCTCACTATATTTTCAACTTTCTGGCAAGACTAATTCTAAAACCTTCCAACCCTTTCTTCTCCTATGTTCAATCACTTCTGTTAACCTAGCTTCCTTTTCATTTTTAAGCTATGTCTATATTATTTCTTTTTTTTTGTCTCTATTATTTCACTTTATTTTCACAAAGTCTTGTGAGATGAGGTTGGACAGTATGAAGATTATTATCTTTACTAATTGAATATGGGGAAACAGGAACAAAGAGATGTTAAGGGATTGCTAAAAAGAAACTGTGGACCCCACATTACTCATCCGTATCTTCCTTTCAGCCAAATTTTTAGAATCTAAATGAACAAATGTGTATCACCTGTCAGGATACAGAATTATCCTTATTATATAGAACCAAGCTCCCTAAATGGGATTCATTAATAAAGGAATTCACTTCTAAATGATACCCAAAAAATTTTGTGTGAAAGCAAAACTTCTGAATGAAAGTAAAATTAATGTAAAAGAGACACTTGAGAGCAAATGGGTAGCCAGAAATAGTGATTTGTAGTAAGAGTTATGGAAAACCTTCCTATGGGCTTCAGTCTATATCTATAAAACTAGTATAATGGTTATATTTTCATAAAACTGTAGTACGATTCTTTGGAATAGTCTAACTGAAATACTTCAAAGGGGGTTTATATCACTAGTTTTTAGTGTATTGCACAGCAGCAATTGTAACAAAAATGATGATGACAATGATAGCTAATATTTACTGAGCACATACTAAGTGTGAGACCCATATTATATCATTTAATCCTCAATGCAGCAATCCTATGAAGTAGTAACTAGTTTTATTCTCATCTGGAGGAGGAAACTGAGGAACAGAGGGATGAAGTAAACTTGTCCAAAATCTCAAGATTGGTTTTCAAGTATGAAATGTCAAGATTATGGACTGTGAGAGGTTTTCTTTCTCTGGGAGGTGGTTTGTCATTTCAATAAGGACAAACCCGACATACCATTCTGAAGTCCTCCTCAAACTTGAAGGCCCCGCCTCCCGTGGCACACAGTGTGGTATGAAGGCTGGAGAAGTTCTTCTCACTGCCCATCTGAATGAACCTGTGCAGGGCACAGCTGGGGAAGCGGATGAAGTGCAGGTTCCCTTTGCGCCCACACATGGTCAGATTTTTCAGTTCCAGGTGGACATCTCGGATCCCAGTTTTCCCATAAGCGGTATTAGAAGTCAAATATTTCCTGATGCTCTTCAGGTTCTCCACTTCCTCTTGCTCTTCTTCAGCTGTAATATCCTTGGGTTCAAAGTAGACCAACTTAACCAGCGTTCCACCAATATCCATGCCAAACCATGGGAATGCTAGAGGACAGAAAGAAAGAGTGCCACTGAATGGGCAATTCTAACCACAAAAACATGTCTAATATTTGAATATTAAATAATGAAAGGCAGTGGTATCACGTCTATATATGCATTTAATATTCAATTTGTTTGAATTCAACTATATGAGCCAGAAAAAGATAGGCAGAGGGAAATTCACACTTTAAATGGAGCCTATGATTGTGCCCACACTCTACTCAATGACTGTCTAAGTATTGAGTATGAGATGAGAAATAATCTGATGCTCCAGTTCCCTAAACCAGTCACAATTCCCATATGCTTCATCTTACCACACTAAGCACAACTGCAATATTTAAAAATATATATTTGCATAAAACTTGGCTCCCGAATGCTAAGTATTTTATTAGAGTCTCAGCCAAAGAAACAGTGATCTGTTCCAATGCCAGAGGTAAAACTGGCTATGCTGGGTGTACTGAGACAGTTGTGTTGCTTTCTAACCCACACGATGCATTCCTAGGGGACTTTTCAATGATAATTTTTACAACTTTCAATTCTTGCCTTATCCGCTGGCTTGATAAAACCCAACTCCATTGTTTTAACCTACAGAATAAATAAGGAGAAAGGGAGAGAAAGTGGACTATGAGAAACGATGGGCAGACATGATAATCACTATAGTGGCAGAATTCAAAAAAGACCAGCTCTTTTTTGAGTGGATACCAGCTCAGTGGTTAAGTGCCTGCTTCCCATGTACGAGGTCCTGTGTTCAATCCCTAGTACCTCCTTAAAAAAAAATATTAGCTCATGTTACATATTATTTCTTTCAACATTTAGAAGAGACACTCTCTCCATCTCAAATGGCCTGCCCAGTTCTTAACCCCGGTTGAGTATTAAAATCACTTGGGAATCTTTTAACAATCCAAATTCTGGTCCCCATTAGTAGTAGTAGTAGTAGTAGCATTTGTAATTTTGTTTAAGCTCCCCAGTGATTATAATATGCAGGTTTGGTAACTATAAACCAGAAGAACCATGGCCACATAAGCAAGCCAGCTCCTGACCAGGTCTGAAAGAGGAAGGCATGCCTCTAGGTATATTAAAACATACTTAACACACTGAATCAGCTTGAGATATTTTTCTATGACAAAATGAATTCCACTCTAATTACTTTTATATTTATTAAGGGAACAGGTTATTTAGAGGAAGCCTGGAAAGTTAGTGCTGTGCTATGAAAAGCACTGCAATGAGCACAGAGCAAGCCCAAATGGGAACCCAAATTTCAGTCTCCCTTTTTGTTTCCCTCAGCATATCTATGGGCTAAATTTGAAATTCTAATATTAAAACTGAGTTTAAAGATTCAGGGAGCTCAAGTAGCTTCTTTTAAACAGCCCTAGAGTACATCCATATGAGCCCTTGTCAAATTGTGCAAACACACCTGGGTGCGAATTACACTCAAGAACATTACTGGGATCTACAGAGGTTCTCCAGGCACACCTACTACTTGGCTCTACATCAGTATGTTGAGAAGAGTTTCCTGGGTGCACGGCAGTAAACCATCCCTGCAAACAAAAACTTCTCTCCTATGCCTCATTCTTGTCATTTCAGTTGTGATCCAGCCAGCTGCTCCATACTTGGTAAGCAGTAACTCTAACATTTTAGAAAAATAAAATCCCATGCTCCCAAAAGATTCAGAGCAGCAAATTCCACTGACAAGACCAAGTAAACAAATATCCTATTCTTGTTGCAGAAGTGTGCGTTGCCCCAGTGCTGGCTGAGAATCTCACTTGTCCAAGCGGAAGATAATATAAAACTGGAAACAGCTCATCCATACTAGGCAATTCGGCTCACAGATGATGTTTCTTGGCCCATTCTCTAAAACTCACTCTTAGTATGGCTCACCGTGCAGGAGCTGCATGGTGTAATAGGTAAAGCCCCAAATTAGGATTCAAAACAACTGCTTTCCAGTAGCAGTGGCAAGTTATTAGCTTGCTGTAAGTCCCTCCCCTCTCTGGATCAAAATTTTCTAATTTATAAAAGGAGTAGATTACATTAGAATGGTCACCAGTTCCCTACCCCACTCTAAACTTTCTATGAATTCTTTAAGGAATACAAAAGAAAAATCTCAGCCACCCTCAACCATATAGGTTGACCAGAGCCCTAGTTTCACCAATATTCAAAGATAGTATAAACATGTTTTTGCAGCACCCTTCAGAATGACAAGATTAAAAACAAAAACTGGGAATAATGCTTAAAGTATAAATAATTTATCCCCATTTAGTTTGAAAAAAAAAATGAGGGGAGGGAGGGAGAAAGAAGGAAGGCAGGAAGGAAAGGAGAGCCCTATGTTTATGGTCATATGGGTCTGTAGAAAGGTATGAAAGGCCATCACCCACCCCAGGTGGTTATTAATGACAGGAGAGTAGGATGAGAAGGTTGTATGTGGAGGCTAGAGATCCAGGGGAGGGATGGAGAAAAGTCATCTCTACTCAGAACTTTCAGTACATGTTGAAGTAAAAAAATAAGAATTCAGCAATAATAGGCCCAAAGATGGAAGAAGACATCAGAGGAAAAATTTCCTAAAGAAATTCTTGCACATGAGCACAAGGAGACATATACAAAGATGTTCATGGCAGCAATTTGTAATAAAGAAGAATTGATAACTACCTAGAGGCAATATGGGAGTAATAGGGAAATATGTAAGTAAAATATGATGTATGTATATGATGGAACATTATACAGAGTTAAAAGAATCAACTAGCTCTATCAGTCTCAATATGGGTAGAGCTCAAAAACAATGCTTAAAGAAAGCGTTTCTATTAGTAAGCAGAAGTGATGATCATGTCCTGGCTGGAGCATTTAATTACAGGCATGAGACCATCCAGAGCTGCCACAGAGATAGGAAACATTCCAGATAGTGGCTGATCCATCAGCTTAGTTCCTGGAGTAAGGATGCAGCCATCCTCAATAGACATACAGCATGAGCACCAAATAAAGCTTTGTTCTTTTAAGCCTCTGAGATTTGGGCATGTCTATTACTGCAGCACAACCTGGCCCATTCTGACTGATACTCAAAGGGGACTGCTGCTTTAACAACTGAAAAACGTGGCAGTGGTTTAGAGGCCAGGCAGCGGGAAGTGAGGAAACTGATTTTGGAGAAGGGCAAAGCAAGTGGTAAAATGATCAGGTATAATTATTTGGAAGGCAGATAAAATACCTGAAGAATTAGCAGATCTAGTGTAAGAGGTTGAAAGCCCAATGTCAGTGGCATGTGTGGGTGACTTTTGAGTACAATTGGTTGTATTTTAAAAGGTGCAACCAAAACAAGAGAGATGAGCTCAGAAAATAATTGGCTGGTTTGCAAAGAAAAAGGCAAGGGAATAGAGTACACAAAGTTGCAAATTGCTGTGTTAGAAAGAGAAGCTTTCTCTTCCCAACAAACGATAAAACTGAGAAAGGCTTTGTGTGCAAAGGGCTCATTAACACTTAGCTTTGTGGTTAATCTCAAACAAAGAGAATGGCAATCATACCCACTGTTACACTCTGAGAGGGTTAATATTCTCCAAGTAAAGCTAAGTTAAGTTGTTGCTTATCTGTTAATACTTTCAATTAGAATGACTCAAGAAAAAAGAAACTAAGGTGTGGCTCTTCCACCAAAGCTTGCCAGGCTCAATGTATCATGAAGTAAATCAATAAAGAAAGGCATGGAAGCAAAAACACAAAAGCATAGAGCAAATATAAGTTTGTCTAGCAAAGAACTGAGGGTTTGACTACTGGCACTTAAGAAATAAACTGGAATCAAATAGATAAGAAAACTATTTCATTTTTAAGAGAATTCAAAGAAACCATGAATCTGAACCTTAAAAAGGCTAGGAAAACTGTTCAAAATCTGAAAGAACTCTTGTGCTCCAATCTTCAAAAGACAGGAAGCCTCTGAGAAAGCTGCTCAGTCCCTAAGGAAGGCAGATTCTTTAGTGCTCACTTGAGGTGTGATCAAGGATGCAACTGGAAAAGGAGAGATTCCAAGGGATGAGCCAAGGGCCACAGAGAACAATGGACTAGGGAACCCCTCCAGGGCCCCAAAGGAACATTTCCCACCCACAAGGCAGGGAGCCCAGAGGAATTTCAGAATTGCTTCTGTATTTTAGAGTGAGCGATGACCAGGGACTGCTAGATGTCTCCCATTCACCCCCTTTCCAAATGGGAGTATCTATTGAGTTTTCCAACCTTTGTTTCACCATTTTATATTGGCGTGGGGAAGCGGCAACGACAAATAACTTGTCTTTAGTTCATCAGTATCTAGATCAAGAGGAAAGAGAAACGGATATGTAGGGAAATATAGGGAAACGGATGTGACTCAAATGATTGGGCTCCCGTTTACCATATAGGAGGTCCAGGGTTCGATTCCCGGGGCCTCCTGGTGAAAGGCAAGCTGGCCCACGCAGAGTGCTGGCCTGCACAAGAGAGCTGGCCCACATGGAGTGCTAGCCTGTGCGGATAGCTGGCACAGCAAAATGACGCAACAAAAATAGACACAGAGGAAAGACAGTAAGAGATGCAGCAGACCAGGGAGCTAAGGTGGCGCAAGAGATTGAACACCATTCTCCCACTCTGGAAGGTCCCAGGATCAGTTACCAGTGCTGCCTAAAAAGAAGACAAGCAGACACAGAAAAAAACACATAGAGCAGACAGCAAGTGCAAAACAACGAGGGGTGTGGGTGGGTGGAGAGAAATAAATAAAATGAATTTTAAAAAAACACAAGAGTTGATGTAAAACCTGGCTTGTATAAACACTAGGACCCTAATTTAGAGACTACTGTGCATCAACCAGATGCTGTGACTGGGTGGGACATGGGGGTATCTCCTTGGGGGAGGGGATGAGTGTATTTTGATTGCAGGAAAGAAGAGTGAGCCAAATATCTGTTAATCAGAAGAACAGGTTATGATAGTCATTTGTGCTGCTGGCCAAATATTTCTGGTTCTCTTCCTTCCAGACCCAAGGAGTTGGGCTGCAACTCCTGGCCAGGTTAAAACTGGGCTGGGCCACATGACTAATCTGGCCCGTGAGCTGAGAATGGAAACGGTTTATGTCACATCTAGGCAAGAGCACTTACATAGCCTGTGCAAGACCCTCCGGAATTCTTTCTTTTACCAGCACCAGCAAAAATCAAGGCAACCATTGCTCTATCAGCAGGGTCTCAGCGTGAAGATGGGCCAGAATACGGAGCCCCCAGTCACCCCTCAATGGACATGGGGTGTGAATGAGAATTATACCTTCTTTGTTGCTTTAAATCACTGAGTTTTGAGGGTTATTTGTTGTTGCAGGTTAACCTGGCCTATCCTAATATACACTCCATCAAATACTTCAGCTGGTTTTTTTCCTGGAAACTTCCTTCTCCTGCAGGACCAGATATAGGGACCACCATGATCACTGTGGTAATAACGTGTGGTTATAATAAACAGATGTATAGGTTCTGTTATATTTGCTTCTCCAAATACAAACCAAGATTGTCAATCCAGTCATAGTTAAAACCATGAAATAAATCTGTATCCCAAATAAAATGTGGTGAAAATATTTTAAAATTATTTTCGTAATCAATGCCTTTAAAACAAACCTGTTTCTTAAAGACCTTTTCAGAACACTAAAGCAGTCTCTGAGGGGTACTTAGGCTTCCTGCAGTAAATTTCCAGGGTACAAAGAGAACATCAACAAACTCAAATGAACAAAGGCATAAAAGAAAAGAAATAAAAGAAAAAGCTTCCTACTAGCCAAAGAAACAATTTTGAAGAGCTAAGGGAGCCTGACAATGAGGAAAAAAAAAAAAAAATCTCCCTCCTCTTGATAGCACAGCGTAGGGAACTGAATGTAAAATCTGTTTCCCTACTACTAGCCACAGAGCTTTAAGAAGTGGACCTGCTGGGCAAGGTTCCCTAATGCCAACATTTCTTCCTGAATGCAAATTAGGAATCCCAGTGCTTGAGATGAACTCCTTTCAGCATGGGTCTGCCTCAGCAACCGACTGCTGCCATGGATAATAACAACTCTTTCAAGGTTCCACCAAGTTGGAATTAGTTATAATAATTGTGAAGGAAGCTACAACTGGAATTTCTTTTTCCACTACTTGTGAATAGATTTGTTAAGGAAACTAATAGGTGGAAAAGATGTTTGAGGCTTGTGTAATCAACTTAACAGGGAAAAAAAAAACAACTTTTAAAGCATTTTGGAAATATTTTTTCACTAAGTGAATACTAATAACATACAAGCTGCCTCCACAAGTTAAAAAACATTAACTTAGATCCAAATATGTAATAGAATTGTATTTCTTTAAAGAAATATTCCTATCTCTGAGGGTGTCATTATGCCTAAATTAGGTTGACAGCATAATGCAATTCTTTGCAAATATATTCAGAGATACATTTTAACTTTTAAAAGGCAGAAGGAACCTTAGGTCAAGCCCAACACCCTGTTTTTACAGATAAGAAAACTGAAGCTCAGACAGATCAAGGAATTGCCCAAGGTCATCACTGTAGAATTAGTATCAGGTCCAGGGCCCTGAATTCCAAGTCCTAGTATTCATTCAAGGATGAATCAGTCCCAGAAAGGCAAAATTTTCTTTTCTCTCCTTGGGAGAACTGACTTGAACAAACTAGGCAGAGAACTTGAACATACCAGCTATTGTGGAAATATGGTTAAGTTTTGTGTTTGTGTTCACATCCCTATTCCTACTGTAATCAACACCCAATAATTAACCTAGTTAAAATGCTCCCATGAAACCAAAGTCCTCCTTAACATCCAATTAAACAAGGTTAAGTGTCCTTCAGTCAACCAACACCTCCAACCTGCATTTCTGTATCCAAGTACTGGAGGCTTTGATAGCTAATACTCTTTTTTTACCTAGTAAATAAAAATCTCAATAGTTCAGTCCCTGCAAGCTGCAAGTCTCTTTGTAAAAACCAATAGGCCAGTGTTTAGCATTTTTATTACACTCAGCACCATTCTTCAACATTCAATAGCAGCATATTTGATTGCCTTTCTCCCAGAAATAAGTCTAATGCAAAACATAATTGTAAAAGCCTCTTAATTGTATGTCAAAGTATGTGAGCTTTAGCTGGTAATTTCTTTTTACAAATCACTTTTATTGATACATATTAATAAAGCAAAAATCTATCCAAAGTGTACATCAACGGTGTTTGGCACAATCACATAGTTGTGCATTCATCACTTCAATCATTTTTAGAGCATTTTCATTATTCCACTAATAATAATAATAATAAACAAAAACCAAACAAAAAAGACTCATCACCTCTCAATCTGTTTGCCCTGTCGTACATAGCTTCTAGTAAAATTTTAAGGAAAGAATACCAGTTTACTCAAAGAAGCTACATCCAAACTTTCCTGATCTCCAAGAATAATAGATTCTTCATACCCCCTGAATCCTTTTCCATTTATTTTTTTAAGTCATCAAGACAGAAGCATTTACTCTGTTAAGCAGTATGGAGTGGAAATTCCAGCCTTGCCTCCAGTTGTAAACTTCAGCAAGCCACTTAACCTCTTTGAGCCTCCAATTCTATAAAACAATGAGGTTCCTTTCCAGCTCTACGGTTCTGTTGAAATAGGAGCTAAATATTCCTAGTACTAAGAACTTGTCATTAAGTTCCTTGAGAGTTCAGTCTAACACTCAACCTTCAAAAAGTAATTGTGTTAAATTTTGTGTTCAAGTATTTTCACCTAACAGGGTTTATCATCCATCCTGAAATAAATAATTTAAATGACATGGCAAAGAGACCACTAGCTCTAGCAGTGGTTCCTGGGGTCAGTTTCACCAACTCTGGATATTCAATGTATAAGATACATTTTTCTCCCATCAGATAAAATGTTCAAAAATACCATGTGGGCATAGGAGTGTGTATGGGGGGCGGGAAGGGGGAGGGTGCTGTATTCTCTTGTGGCTTCTCTCCTGTCTGCTGGTAAGAATACAGAGAACTCAAGTGAGCATCTGTCCAGTGATGGGAAAGTTACAAGGTACCATTATCATGGCTTTTCTGCTACCACTAATCTAGCTGATTACACAGCTCAATTATAAGCAGGAAGATTCCCTACAACTACACAGATAATGTTTGCTTAATTGCTTTATAAGCAGACACAGTGCTGTGGTAGAAACAGCACAGGCCTGGGTGAGAGATGGGATACCCAGGTTCTTCAGTCTTGGCAATGTCTCTAGATTTGTGAGTGTAGTAGATATTTCTTGCTGTTTGACTGCCCAGAATCAATTCCCCTTCTTTTGGTGAAAATATGTCTTCCTCTGGAAAAACACCCTTCCACTCTCACCTCATGTGCTTTGGATGGAGTTGGTGCCACCTCATGGCCTGGCCAATCAGAGGACTGCATTCCCTCTGGCCAGAGTGACTGGTTCAGAGATGAGCATAGGAAACCAATTAGTACTAGCTCAGTGGCAAGAGGCACACTCTTTCCCACAGGACTTGAAGTGGGACTTGAAGCTGGGAGGATTTAAACGTGCAGCTGCCGGAAGCCATCTTGCCAATATGTACACCTGAGAATACAGCTAACATGGAAGAGAGTAGCAGCAGCAGCTGGGAAGGCCCCGGTTTCCAGAATATTAAGCCCCTTGATGTAAGCCTCACCCAAAGTCAGTCTAATCCCCACTTTTCAGTTTTACAAGCCAATAAATTCCAAACTGAGTTTTCTGTCACTAGAAACCAAAAGAATCCCAAGAGATAGAGTGATTGTGGGCAAATTTCTTACTTGAGCCATTTACTAATCTGTAACATGGAGGTAGACTGGCAAGGACACAAGCACTCACGCACTCCTGATGGGAATACAAACTGGTGCAATCTTTCCACATTTCACGGAATATGGACATTCCAGGCTTGCCTCCAATTGTAAACCTCAGAGAGCCACTTAACCTCTTTGAGCCTCTAATTCTACAAAACAATGAGGTTGACCGTATCAGTTCTAAGGTTCCTTTCCAGCTCTACAGTTCTGTTGGACCAGGAGCTAAATATCCATAGTACTGAGAACCTGTCATTAAGTTCCCTGATCACATTCCGTGATCCTAAATACTCACACAAATCCCTCCAAAACCATAATTTTAACAGCATAAAACATAGGAGGTGAAAAACTAATAACCATTTAAGGACCATAACCTTGAAGAAAGTGGTAAATGTAGAAATTTAATTAAAGGCTTTATGAAACATTGTAAAGTAACCAACAATTATTTCACACAGAGCAATCTGCTAAACGCTAAATACTCTATGCAAAGAAATGGTTTCTTTCAAATTAATGCATACCAGATTTCTTTAGTTTGAATTATAATCACATAGTAAGATCCTGTATTGGCAAGGACACAAGCACTCACACACTACTGATGGGAATGCAAACTGGTGCACTCTTTCCACAGAGTTATTTGGAAATATATTCTAAAAAGCCCGAGATTCCTATACCCTTTAATATGGTATTTCCACTTTACTTATCACCCAACAATAGAAGGCTGATAAAATAAATTTCTCACTGACACAAAAGAATAATACACTGCCATTAAAATTATTTTGTAGGACAGCATTTAATGACATGAAGAGACTATCCATTATATATTATTAGGTGAATGGAGTGGATGTGGCTCAAGCAGTTGAACGCCTGCTTCCTATATGGGAGGTCCCAGGTTCAGTTCCTGGTGCCTCCTAAAAACAAACAAACAAAAACAACAACAAACAACAAGCAAACAAACGAAAAAAACAACTCAGGGGAGCCGATGTGGTTGAGCAATGGCTTCCCACACACATGGTCCTGGCTTCAATCCCCAGTCCTGATACTTCAAAGAAAAAAAAAAAAAGTTATTAGGTGAAAAGGGCAGGTGATTAAATGGTATGCTTTGTATGATTATAATTTTGCCTAAAAATTAAAAAGCTATTTGGGGAAATGGATGTGGCTTAAGCGATTGGGCTCCCGTCTACCATATAGAAGGTCCAGGGTTCGATTCTCGGGGCCTCTTGGTGAAAGGCGAGCTGGCCCGAGCCGAGAGCTGGCCTATGTGGAGTGCTGGCCCTCACAGGAGTGCTGACCCGCGCAGAGAGCTGATGCAGCAAGATGACACAACAAAAAGAGACACAGGAGAGACAATAAGAGATGCAGCAGACCAGGGAGCTGAGGTGGCGCAAGAGATTAAGCAGCCTCTCTCCCACTCCAGAAGGTCCCAGGATTGGTTCCCGGTGCTGTCTAAAGAGAAGACAAGCACAGAAGAACACACAAGAGAGCAGACAGCGGCGCAAAAACAACGTGAGGGGGCGGGGATATAAATAAATAAACCTTCACACACACACAAAAAGGCTATTTGGACACAGAAACAAGACTAGAAATTTTAGGCCAAAATATGAATAGCAATTATCTCTGGATCATGGATTAGGGTGATTATTTATCTGGCTTTTCTGATGAGGCACTTCAATTTTTTACAGTCAACATATTTCATCTTTATACTCAGGGAAAAAAAAAGGCTATTTTAAAATACTCCATCAAAAACTACTCTGTAATGACACTAAAGAAATTGTTCTAACTTTGCTTCAATGAACAGATAGCAGATCTGTGGTCTGCCCGAGGAAAACAGCATGTTTTCATTCCCCAACTCAACAGTTACTTCGATTCTGATGCAAAACCTACATCCACCCGTATCAAGTCCTATTATGGAAATCTATTAGACATAAGCCATCAGGAATGAAAGGGAAATCCTGACGCCCAAGAGCAGAGTTGTTCAGCCAGTTACTCTTGACACAAGGACTCCTTCAGGCTGGAACGTGGGGTGGACAGAGGTCTGAGGTTAATTCACCCACCTTCACTTTTGTCTGGTCACAAATCATACCTTACACTTGGTGCACCTAAGGGGACACAATGCACGTTTGCAGGAAAGGGTCACTGTGGGAAAGGCCACCTCCCTGTGAGACAATAATCCTCCTCTCACAGGTGCAGCCCCAGATTCCTCTCAGTTTTCTTCCTCTCACCTGATAAGGAACAAAAGGGCTAATCATCTTCTCATATTCAAGAAAGAAAAGAGAACAGCAAGGATTTCGTTCAGAACTTCTGAGGCTATTAGAAATGTTATCACATCAGCCACATAAAGAAACAAAGTCTGGATTTCACCACCTCTGCCATGTAGGGCCAACTTATCCATGAGGCACACCCTACCAGGCACAGGGCCTAGGGCCCACTGTATTTTTATGTGTCCATGAAAATATTTTAATTGCTTTTCAAATCATTAGAAGAAATATGAACTTTAAGGGCAAAGAAAACATTTTAATACATAATATTAATATATACATCCTTATACCAATGCAGTCATAAAGTATAATTTTTACTATTTTTTAAATGGTGGAAGCGGCCCATAAGTCATAATGTGACCCTGCTGCCATGTTCCCTTCTGAGCCTTTGCTTACATTTTGCTCCACACCCAAGCCCAGGTTGGAACTGATGCACTATCAGAGCTACATATACTTGGCATTTGTAATGTGTACTGGATCGCAATGGTTTACAACAGCACTTCCTTAAACAACCACAATTTTAGAATTTAGTGCAACTAAACTTTAAAGTTAAAGGTTTAATTATATTTATTTATTTTTAAAAGATTTATTTCTTTCTTCCTCCCCACCCCCTTCGTTGTTTGTGCTCACTGTCTGCTCATTGTACACTCTCTGTGTTTGCTCGTCTTCTTTTTAGGAGGCACCGGAAACCAAACCTGGGACCTCCCATGTGGTAGGCGGGCACCCAACTGCTTGAGCCACATCTGCTTCCTTTAGTGATATTTATTTTTTAAAACAATTGGCCATATTCAACTACATTGTTCCCAAATTTGCCTAATCATAAAAATCATCAAGGCACTTGCTAAAAATACATACTCTCAGGCTATCGCTTGGAGATTCTGACTCTGTGGGACTGAAACAGCACCCTGAAAAATGTTTAACAAGAGGCCTCCATAATTCCTCATTGGTCAAGTTCAGAACTACTACTCTAGTTGAGTCAAAATGAATGTTCTATGGGCGGAGGGGAGAATGGGAAGCTATTCCTTAAAAGGTACAGAGTTTCTGCTTGGGTGATGAAAATGTTTTGGTAATGGACGGTGATGGCAGCACAACACTGTAAACGTAATTAATACCACTGAATTGTGTACTTAAAAGTGGTTACAAGGGGAAATCTTATGTTGGATATGTTTCCACAATAAAAAACAAACATGGCGATGGTTGCACAACTCTGTAAATAATCTAATAATCATTGAATTGTACACTCTGAATTTTATGGTATGTGAGTATTATACCTCAATAAAGCTTTAAGAAAAAATGAATGTTGTTAAGCAGCTGGATCAAGTTTCAAAAATGCTAGAAAGCAGTCTGAGAAATCAGAGTTTGAATGAACTGCCCCTGCATTTAATTGTGAGGGCAGAACCAGGAGGCTGACAGCTGAGGACAATGTACTGTAACGACCCAGAAGATATTCCCATTCCCAGGAGAGGCTTGAACACATCTAATTGCTTGTTAATGAAATTATTTATGGACAATTTACAACATGTTATTGCAAGTGATTTTTAAATGTTAAATATAGCCTTTGAAATTCCAGGTTGTATCCATCCATGACTAAACCCCATGACTGGGTTTAGAAATATTCCATGTATAATTAAGTTTCATCAATGAACTCCTCTCTCCCACTGACTTCCATTTAAAGGTAAGCATGCATTCCTCCATAAAGAAGTTAGTTCTGCAACAGTACTGATGTATTTAGGTCATTCAGGCAGACATTCTTTGATTTGCAACTCACATGGCTGAGGCTTGACACAGACAACCACATGAAATCAGAACAAACAGAAATGCCCACATAAAAGCCATGCCACTTTTTTTTAGGTTGAGATTTGGGAGGAGAAAATACTTCTTTCAGGGTCAAAGGAAGCCATGTACTGAGGCACCATTCTGGTGGCAGCAGTAAATGTATTTTCAGTTTGGATTTTGGCCAGACAGAAACAGGGGTGAGATAGAGCTGGAGATGAGGGGACCCAAAAATGTCAAATCCATTAGGTTAAAAAATTTGTTTTCCTTCAGTCTCTACTGAAATGTCCCGAGTAGCCCAATGAGGTGGGGTGTCTCTCCAAGGTCACTGGAGCTCCTCCATACTGTCCTTACAAGAAAATCAGGGTGGGAGGAGTGAAACTCTATTGACCACCAAGCCTATCTTCTCCATGTCACCCCCGCAGTCGAGCCCTGTATTTCTGTTCAGGGTCTTAAGGAAGGGAAATGGTAGGCAGGTGACATTTATTTCTCATTCCAAAGTAATGTTCTCAGGCCTTCTGGGGGAGGAAGGAGGAAAAACACAATTACAGAAAGCTACCGTCACCCCTAAACCTCAACAATCTAGAGGAGATGGAAGATAGGTATCAACTTTCCATGTGGTCCTCAGCTTTAATCACACCACTTTCTTTCTTCATCAGAAATACAGTAGATTCCATAGTTTTGACTATGCATAGATGTGCCAAGGGAAATGACTACAGTTTGCCTGTGTGAATGTGATCATTTCAGCAACGGAAGCTGATCACAGTATCCATCCAGGAACATTCCTTCAGCACTCCCTAATGACCTGCACAGAGGCTCAAGATGGTAATCTAATTACCAGCTTGAACAAATCCCAGTTTAAAGCACCAAGAGGTTTAGCTTTCTATCTTGACAAGCCACCAGAGCATGCTTACTTACTCCAGGGATGCTGGTAACAATTTAATACCAGAGAGTGGTTAATTAAAGAAGCTCTGAGAAGAAAAACACTGCCAGGCTGAACAGGTCTACCGGAAATGGGCTTTGTTCATTTAGTTTAGACTTGACCAATGAAGTCTGGCAAATCTTTAAGGTCAAGCAGTGTGGGGAATGAGGGAGAAAGTATGCCAGCTGCTCACTAGACAGTGCAAGCTGAAATAAAGACCAGGTTACAAGCACACTCCTCAAATAATCTGAGATGAACTACATGCTTATTCACTGACTCATGGAACAGATAATCATTTTGTTCCTAGACAGTGGGAGGCCCTGTGCCAGACAGTGTTGGGATGCAGCACTAAACCTGCCCTCTTGGCACTTATACTCTAGTCTGAAAGCACTATTAATCACAAACAGTCTGGAAAGAAGGAGTGAAAACTCGCCTAGGGGAAATCTGCATTGTCCTAGAACCCAACACTACTTTTAATTCTTACTAATGGCAGCTCAGTATAAGGCCTGTTCTTAAGTAAGTCACAAAGAAAAGCCTGACACTTTTTTCTAGCCATTCAAGAAATTTATAATTAAGCTGCTCTGGTCTACAATATGCACATAAAAAGACATTCAACATCATTAACCATGAGATGCAAATCAAAACCACAATGAGATACCACTTCATATCCACTGGGATGCCTAGAATGAAAAAGACAGATAGTAACAAGAGTTGACTAGGATATAGAGAAATCAGAATCCTCATACACTGTTTGGTGGGAATGTAAAATGGTGCAGTCACTTTGGAAAACAGTCTGGCAGTTCCTCAAAAGGTTAAACGTAGAGTTACCATATGAACCAGCAATTTCACTCATAGGTATATACCCAAGAGAAATGAGAACATATGTTCACACGGAAACTTGTACGTGAATGTTCGTAACAGTATTACTCATCATAGCCAAAAAGTGGAAACAACCCAAATGTCCATCAATTGATGGACTGATGAATAAAATGGGGTCTATCCATACACTAGAATGTTATTCAACAATAAAAATGAAGTACTGACACATGTTACGAAATGAATAAACCTTGGAAACATTATGCTAATGTAAAAGAAGCTAGTCACAAAAGACCATCTATTGTATGAATGCATTTATATGAAATGTCTAGAATAGACAGGTCTATAGAGACAAAAAGTAGTTTAGTGATTGCCTAGGGCTCGAGGGTGTAGGTGAAAAAGGGGAGTCTGCTAGTAGGACTGGGGAGGGTGTGATGAAATATTCTAAAATTGATTGTGATGATGGTTGCATAACTCTCTGGATATACTAAAAACCATTGAGGGAAGCAGATGTGGCTCAAGTGGTTGGGCATCCATCTACCATATGGGAGGACCTGGATTCAATCCCCAGGAACTCCTGGTAAAAAAAAAAAAAAAGGCAAGCAGGTAAGCCAGGCCAGCATGGACGCACAGCAAGATGATGACACAACAAATGAGAGACACAGGGGA
>JAQZBX010056045.1:0-18259 GCA_029593785.1 Cabassous unicinctus
GGTGGGACTTTTGGGAGGATTGAGTGTGTGGGGGGTGACAGAGGAGACAGGCTGACTTCCCATTTTGGCCTGAGCTCCCGGAAGCTGGAGCTGCCTCAGCCAAGTTGGGGGTGCAGGAGGGGCAGGTTGGGGGGCAGGTCTGGCCCCGTGTGGGCATGTTGCGACCCCCTCGTGGAGACACCCAGGGGCAGCTGGGCCCCGAGCGTGGAGCTCAGGGCACTGGTGGGGGAGGCCTGCGGGGGAGGGGGCCGGAGGGAGCGCGCTTGGTTGCGTTCACTGAGCGGTGTCCCCATCACGTCACGCCACCAGGTGGGCAGCCAGCCGGAGGTGCTCGCAGCAGCCCACGGACCAGGTGTTCTCAGCGGTAGGAGGTCGTCACAGCCACGTGGCCAGGTGCCATCACCAAGGGGGCAGGTGGAGGGGAGAAGAGGGGCCCAAGAGGTAGGAGGAGACCCGCGAGGTGCAGAGCCCCTGAAGCAAGTTGAGCAGCGGCCACTCCGGGCCTCAGCCTCCCCGTTTGTAAAGTGGGATCCCAGTTACGCCTTGAGCTGGGCACGGGGTGAACGCTGGGTAAACGAGGGCACGACCCAATTCCCCCAGCCTTGGGCCTGTCGTGCCGAGCGGCCAGGGGCTGGCTGGGTGCTGGGTGCGCCCCACATCTGGGGCCTGGGACGAGGGGGCGGAAGGAGCCCCGCCTTCCACTTAGGACCGTGTAGTTGGTCAGGGTCCGTCTGGGCTGAGCCTCTATCAGGAGAGGCACTGGGCACGTATCAGTCAGCGTGGCCTGGGATATGCTGCTGTAACAAACGGCCCCAGAATCTCAGCGGCTTCTCACGAAGGTTCCCATCTCGCTTGCTCTGCGTGTCCGTGGTGGGTCAGCGGGGGCTTTTGCTCTGAGTAAGTGGGGGCTTTTGCTCTGTCACCTCAGAGGTGGCCAGTCCCCCGGCAGAGGGAAGAGCGCAGTGACTCAGCTGCACGCTGCTGGTTAGTGCTTCCGCCTGGCCGTGGCGTGCGCCGTTCCTGCTTGCATTTCATTGGTTGGAGTGAGTCACACGGTGTGATCTACGGTCAGGTGATGCACCCAGGAAATCCCCCCGTACCGTGTGCCCAGAAGGCATGGGGAGGACCCCTGGTGAGTGCCCAGGGAGCCTCATGGAAAGAAAAGACAAAAGCTACGCTTAGGAAACTGCATTTTGCCTTCCTCCTGTCTCCTGGAGGCACCCGCTAATCCGAGCACATACAAGCTCGTGACTCGCAGGTTCCATTTGTGATTTCACCGACTTGCTAACGTTATCCGTAACCCCCAAATTGGCGCTCAGAGAGGTCTCGTGGCCATTCCTGGACACGTGCAGAGCGGTGAGAAATTCATTTCTCCCACATGCACGTTCTGGCCGAGGTCGGGCAGGGCAACGCTCTGCCTTCTCGTTCCAGCTCTCAGACTATAAACAAGCGTCCTTTATGCCGTCTATCCAGTGCCACGTTTTTCGCGGCTTTGTGCCTTTCGTGGATGACTCTGCTGTTCAGGCTGGCCCCTGGGTGTAGTGCTGAAGTGCTGTCTAGCGTTCCCGGGCGCGAGAAGGCTGCTGTCTCCTGACGGAGGAAATCCGCGTGTTGGAGAAGCCTCCATCGGCCAGCAGGCCTATCAATCAAGCTTCTTCCAGCAGAAACCCACACGAAGCAAGGTCATGTATCGATCGGCTGATGAAGGTGTTGTGCCCAGAGGCTGGCAGGAACCTCACCCCGTTTCTCCTGGGAGCACTGGGTCAGCATTTGCCAGCTGAGTGTTGGCGATGACTTTACAGAACGTGATACCGTGGATAGCGGGACTCAAATGCGAGCGTGTGCCGTCATTTTTCATCTTACGCACAGATGGTTGGTGCGCCTGCTGCTTTTGCTTGGCAATCGGTCTTGGAGGTGGGCCTCGGGCTGGGTGGGGTCCGCCTGATGTGGCTTCTTGCCGGGGCGCGTGGGCCTCGGGCAGCCGTCTGTTGGCAAGGGGCCGCACGCGAGGCCCAGCTCACGCGTGTCGGCCCGCGTCAGTGTTGACGGTGGAGCCCGAGGGCACCCCACCTGCTGCTGGCATTTTGGGGGTGACCAGTCCGTGTCTAACAGTACTGCAAGGAGCAACCCACGGGTCTGTCCCCGTTGGCCGAATTCCTAGATGCGAGATCCGGGATTAAAGGGTTGGCGTTTCTGTCGTTTGGGAAGACGGCGCCATTGTGCGCCGTTCTGCGTCCTTCCGCCTGCAGTGAGGGGAAGGGCTCTCTGATCTTCGCCAGGCTTCTGGGTGCAAAACGACATCTCAGCGTAACTGCAATCTGCGTTTATCTTCATGCGAAGCAGAAAAAAGCTCTGCTTGTCGATTTTTTTCAGAAAAGTGTTTATCTTTGTTTTATTAGAAATATATTCCAGCCAAGTCAGGCAGAGAGAAAGGAGGTGAGGTGACGTGCCCGCCCGGGTCGCACTGGGCCCGCGGCGGAGCTGGGAGCAGGACGCCCACTGCCTCTCTCGTGCCTCCAGGAATCTGTGTCAGAGCTGGCAAGCTGGGGTGCCACCCCCTCGAGAGACAAGGCCAGCACAGACCGGCTCCTTGTCGCCTGTGCTCGAGCAAGCTCTGTGGGTGCCGCTTCCCGATTGTCTTGTTTCCACACCCACAGACCCCTTTCCACTGCCCACCCCCGTCCCCACGTTTAGCCACACACGTCACAGTTAGAGCTCTTCCTCCCTTTCCTGGAGACTCTGATGGCATCCTCCCCGCTTTTCAGTTGGGCTGTTGATCTTTCCTTATTGATTTGTGGGAGCTCTTTATATATTATAGCACTCAGCTGTTTATCTGTACTGTAAATGTAAGTAGTTTTCTCTCCACAGTTTTTCCTTTGTCTCTGGACTACTTTGATGGCAGTTTTTTTTTTTTTTTTTATGTGGTCAGATTTATCATTTTTTTCCCCTTTTATGGTTTCCCAGTTTGGTGTCAGGGATAGAAAACTTCCCTGTTCTGAGGTTTTAATTGGATTCTTCTAATACGTCTATAATTCCGTTTTTCAAACATTTAAATTATTTATTAATTTTTTCAGGGGAGTGGATTGTTTATGAGGAAACAGAAAAGTGGGTAGGATCACAGAGGAGCCTCAGAAGTCTTCAAAACTATGATAGCTTTGAGAGCGTGTGTAGCTCAGTATTTGAGCGCCTGCTTCCCATGTACAAGGTCCTGGATTCAATCCCCAGTGCCTCCTGAAAAAAATAAAAATAAAAATAAAAAAAGCGTAGTATTTAAGTTCCTAAGCTAGCAGAGCGGGTGCAGCTCAGTGGCTGAGCACCTGCTTTGTGTGTACGAGGTCCCGGGTTCAAGCCCCAGAACCTTCTTTAAAGAAAAAAAAGTTTAAACGGGGTGAGATTTGGGTGCTCATTGTGATAATGTGCTTCAGACCCTGCCCGTTCTTTATAAATGCTTGTTTTTATTTGCTCAACATTAGGTAATAATAATGGTAATAAATGAGTAACAATAAAAATAAAGCAAATAAGCAGGAAGTCCGTGGAGATGAAAGAGAGGGCGCCTTTCCCGGGGTGCCCACGCTCTCAGGGAGCACGTGTGGCAAAAGCTGAAGAATAGAGCAGTGCTCAGGTTCAGTGTCTGTCTCCTTACCTTCCTCTGCTTCTGCCTTTTCCACAGCATACAGGCTCAGCCATGAAAACTAACCCTTACTTTACTTCCAAAGCCAAACTCATTTTTCAAGAATGGATCAGATAGAAAACGGCACAAATAACTGAGAAAAATAAGCCTGAAAATATGGGGCGGGGTGTGGGGTGGCATCTTAATATTTAAAGAGTTCCGTGCTTCGGTTAAAAATGGTGAGCTCCAGCGAGGGCCTGCGAGTTGCCTCCTGTCCCCAAGTGACATTTACATTCTTGGTGTCCCTGGAATAAGGTGTGTGAGGGATTGGTTTTTCCCGGATGACTCCTAGTTACCCTAATACCACTTTCTGAGTAACACGTGCCTTCCCCACCGATTTCGGACGCCACTGTTTCTATACGCTGACTGTCTGTACGTGGCTGGCTCCGTTTCTAGACTTTCTGTCCCATTACTCTGCCGGTGTCTTCATGTAGAGCACGAGCAATAATATGTTTATTAGTAAAAGGACAAGGAGTGAGCAGCCAGCAGAAGGCGAGCGTTCCCGTCCACCCCCTCCGTCTCTGTGCAGGTCATAACTTGCGGATGGTTTTGTTTGCCTGTACATGCTTGTATCAATATACGTTGTTATTCTTTTAACAGTTTATTTTGAAGTTTCCCCAAATTGCGGAAAAAGTTGCAGGAATACAGCAGCGAGCACCTATGCGGAGATCCAGCAGTGGTCAGCACTGGCCGCAGCACGCCCACCTGCCCTTTCCCTTCCTCTCTCTCAGCCTGTTTTGTGTATTTGCATGTTGTTCTGCTAAGCCAGTTGAGGGTCGTCATCCCTAAATAAATACTTAAAATCCTGTGAAGGAAGATTCTCTCTTATCCAAACGCAGTGATCAAGCTGAGGAAGGTTAGCGCCGACGCAGCCCCAGTCAGCTGTCACGGTGTCTCCCGTCGGCCCACGTCGTCCTTGACACTGACTTTCCGTGGTTCCCCGTCCAGGGTTCAGTCCGGGGTCGCACACTGCGTTTAGCGGCCACGCTTCCTGGACCGTCCCCCGTTTGGCTGGGGCTTCTTGGGGGTCAGCTTCAGGCGTGGTGTTTGGGGGCAGCGGTTTGGTGACGTGTGTCCTTCCCGGGGCGGCGTGTCGCCGGGGCCCTTGCTAGGCTGCGGCTACCTCTGGGGCCAGGGTAGCAGGGCGGCGGGGCTTGGGCATCGGAGGCTCTGGGTTCGGGTCCTTGCTGCTGTGCGGCCTTGGGCAAGTGCCTTTCCCTCTCTGTGCCTCATCTTTTCCTGCTGTAAAATGGGTGCGTTAGTCTCCTAGGGTTGCCGAAACAGAGCCCCACAAACCAGGGGCTTAATAAAAACAGGAATTTACCGTCTCACAACTCCAGGGGCCGGAAGTCAGACTCTGCGGTGTTGGCAGGACCGAACTTTCTCCACAGGCCCTAGGGAGGGTCCCTCCTTGCTTTTCGCTACTCCTGGTGGCCCCAGCCGTCCCGGGCCTTCCGTGGCTTGCCGCTGCATCGCTCCTATCTCTGCCTCCGTCCTCGCGACCAGTTCCCCGGTGTGTCTCGGCGTCTCTTCTCTTCTCGTGGGTGCCCCGGGCACTGGACTGGGGCCCAGCCCGCCCCCTTAGCCCTCATCTTACCTTGATGACACCTGCAAAGCCCCTGTTTCTGGGTGAGGCCCCATTCCCAGCTCCCGGGGCTCGGGAAAGCGCCTCCCTCCCAGGCAGTGACGGCGAGTTGACGATTTCAGGGGCTCCCGTCGGTACCGAGCCAAGGCCCCGTAAGGCTTCTGCTGCCAGTCCCCTGCCCGAGGCCCGCAGACTTCCCCGCAGGGCCGGCTGGGGCCGTGTCCCCGTAAAACTTTATTGACACAACCAGTCGGCCGACCGAGACCATCCTCAGAAAATTATCCACAGGGATATTTTTCTTTTGGGGGGGTGGGCAAGCGCCAGGCGGTCTCCCATCCGAAATACCCTCCTCGTCCCCCAGGCCCCCTCCCTCCCGCGCAGAGCAGTTGGGGTCAGGGCCACCATCCGAACTGACAGACGAGGAAAGTGAGCTCCCCACCCCAGGACCCAAACGTTTCGGGACCCGGGAGCGCCTTCTGACCCGCCAGCGACCGCGGTCCCCTCGGGCCGCTGTGTGCAGACACTTTACTCAGCCGAGGGGACGTCGGGGGCCCTAGGAGGGCAGGGGACGTTGGACAGGCAGCACCTGCCTTCACCTGCCGGCGGCAGAGGGCGGGAGGCGCAGGTCCCAGGCGCCCGGCTCTCAGCCCCGTGCGGGCAGTGGCCCTGAGCCAGGCCGCGTCCCCCCCCGGCCGGGCTGGCCCCTCTGGACCTTGGCCCGCTGGGTGGAACCCCGCCTTTGGAGCCGTCAGGAGCGAGCTTGGGGCCCCGCGGCAGCTGTGTGCGTGTCGGTGAACCGTGGCGTGGCCCCCCATGCCAGGCAGCCGCGTCCTCTGCCCGCTCCTCCAGGAAGCCCACCCGGGGCCCCTTGCGGTCTTCTCACCGCCCCTGCCCAGGTCCCCTGCCCTGGGCGACCTGACCAGGGGCCGCACACCACGCGTCGGACCACGTGGAGATGGTTCTGGAGCCCCTTGCTCGAAGTTTTCCTTTTCTAGAATCCCAGGCCTCTGAAACCCTGCCTCCCAGCTCTGGATTCATCCGGCCGCCCACCCCTGGCCTCCGCACAGCTTCCTGTTTTCCTGCGTCTCTGGAGCCCGGGTGGGAAATGTCAGCTCGCTCTGCGCACCCAGGCTGAGTGAAGGTGGCTCCTGGAAGTGGCAGGAGCGACGGGGGCTGCTGGCCAGGCTGACCCCGTATGTTGCCCACCACGGGGTCTTGATGTGAGCCCCCCCTTAGGATTCCCCCTCTTTTTGGCCGCTTCTTGAGATTGTTCTTTTCTGTGTGTGGGAAAGGCATCACGCGACCATGACATGTACAGGGGGGCATTGCCCCCTCCCTCCGAGCTCTGCCCCCAGACTGTCCCCAGCTTCTCACGTCGCCTTCGGGAGTCGCTCCGCCCGTGTACCAGCCCCGGGGGAGAACGGGCTCCCGCCGCCTTGTTGATGAAATAATAAAATCCTGCCCTTTGCCTTTTGGAAACACTTTTTCTAAATCATCGCTTTATCAAGATGCAATCCACGTTCCGTAAATTCAGTGCGCAATTCGGTGGTTTTGAGTGCATTCCCAGAGCTTTGGGGCCGTCATCGCCATGTAAACGGGGAATGTAGGACATTTCCATCAGCCCCAGGAGGAGCCCCGCGCCCGTTCCCCTCCCCCGGCCCCTGGTAACCGCTTAGCTCCCCGCGTCCATGGATTTGCTTATTCTAGACGTTTCTCGTCGCTGGACCGTGCAGCACCTGACCTTTTGTGTCTGGCTTCTTTCGCTCAGCAGCGTGTCCCCAAGGGTCATCCGTGTTGGGCGTGAGCCAGAGCCTTGTTAGGGCTGGATAACACCCCACCGTGTGGACGGGCCCCGCTGCGGCTACCCGCTCGTCGGCTGCTGGACACTGGGGCTGCTTCCACGTCTTGGCCGTTACGGGTCACGCCGCGTCAGACATGTGTGCAGCTTTTTGTGTGGATGTTTCGCTGTCTTGGGCAGATCCCAGGAGTGGAATTGCTGGGCCAGCTGGTGACCCTCTGTTTCGCTTTCCGAGGAGCCGCCAGGCCCCTTTCCAAAGAGGCTGCCCCGTGTTACCTTCCCACCAGCGGTGCCCAAGGGTTCCCAACACCTGTCCTTCTCTCTCCTTTTGATTCTAGCCATGGTGTGAGGTGGTGGCTCACTGTGGTTTGGATTTGCATTTCCCTGGTGGCTAATTACGAGCATGTTTTCTTGTGCTTTTGGGCCATTTGCGTATCTTTTTTTGGGAGAAATGTCTATTGAGATTGTTTGCCCATTTTTATTTAATTGGGTTAGCTGTCTCTTTAGTACTGAGTTGTGAGAGCTCTTCATATAGTCTAGATGTAAAATGCAATCCCTGAGACATAAGTTCTGCAGGTATTTTCTCCCGTACTGTAGGGTTACTCGTGCTTTTGGTGCCACATCTCAGCATCCATTGCCAACGACAAGGTCCTCGAGATGTGTGCCTGTTCTCTCCTAAGAGTTTCGTGGCTTCCTCTCCCATTCTTGTATGTGGTGTGAGGCAGGGGTCCAGCTTCTCTCTTTTGCACGTGGATACATCCAGCTGTCCCGGCACCTCTGCTTTTCCCACCGTCTCGTCTTGGCACCTGCTTGAAATCGACTGACTGTAAATGTACAGCTCTATTTCTGCCTTCTCGGTTCCATTCCGTTGCCAGTAGCGTAATGTCTGGCTGCCGCAGCTTTGCGGTAACTTCTGGAAGGGAGATGTGAGTCCTCCAGCTTTGTTCTGCATTTTGCCTTTTAATAGATTGTTTTTGTAGCTTTGCGCCGCCTCGTGCTTTTAAATGGCTGCACGATATCCCATTGTTTGCATCTTGTCCTTCATCCCCTCTGTGTGTTAGCTCTTTATTGAGCACCTACTGTGTGCCAGGCGCTGTTCTAAGTCTCGCCGGGGAGTCAAGAGGCAGATAAGACGGGCCCAGCGTGTCTAACCCAGGGGTCAGGAAATTTTCGCTGTAAAGGACCAGGTAGTAAATATCTTAGGTTTGTGTGGCCCAGGGGTCTCTGTCACCACTGCTCAACTCTGGGTGAAAGCAGCCATAGACAAGGCGTGAACAAATGGGCGTGGCCGTGGGCCAATAAAACTTTATTCGCAAAAACAGGCGGAGGGCCGGATTTGGCCCACGCGGCACAGCGTGCCAACCCCCGCTAGGAGCAGCCCTTCCTAGAAGACTTCTAGGCACGTGCAAACTTTTGCTACATGATCAGACTCCTGGAACGTGTGTCTTTACCTGGGCTGAACTTATCTAGGAGAAAGTTCTGGAAGTGGAATTGCTAGCCCGGGAGCATGTGTGCTCGTAATGTTGCCGCCGCGTTGCGCTCCTGGGGGTGGGGGTGAACTCATCGACACCTCCACCGTCCCCACAGCAGTGTGCGAGGATGCCCGCGTCCCCCCCCAGCTGGCAGGCGGTGCTCACGCTGGCTTCCATGTGCCTTTCCTTCGTCATCAGAAAGGCTTGGGGTCTTCTCAGGTATTTTCACTGCTTGCTCTTCTTACCCCGCGTATGGTCTATTCATAGTAAGGCCCCTCCCCATCCCAGGCCCCGGGAATAACAACTCGGAACCTTCCAGAAACCACCTGCCCGGTGGCCGCCTTGGTTGCTGAATACCGCATTCCCGCTCGATCGCACACAGCAGGGCTGGGGGCGCATCTCGTTTCCCCTTGGCCCTCAGGCCTGCTGTTCGCACGGCAGGTCCTAATAAGTAGGCATGGAAGGACTGGATTATGATTTTACTGAGCAGCTATTGTATTTTCTCGTTAGCCATCGGTAAATTGGTCTCTTATTCTACACGTGCAAAGACCACGCGTGTAGGTACCTTGTACAACGGGACGGCTACGATGCTGGACCCGGGGGCCAGGTGCCCAGGTTTGAATCCCAGCTCTGCCACCGAGCTGCTTGGTGACCTCGGGCCGATTCCTCCACCCCCCTGGCCTCGTCTGGGCTTAAGATGGGCACACTGGTACCTGCTGCCCCAGGTCGTAACAAACTGGAATCAGGCAAAGTGCTTACAACAGTGCCTGGGACTTGCTGAGTATCATGTGAATCTTGATTGTCATGCTTTTGTGTTAGTCAGTTATTGCTGCGTAACAAATGACCACCAGTGTAGCGGCTCAATGCAGCACACGCTACAGCAGGGCCAGGGGTCCAGGCTTAGCTTAGCTGGGTCCTGAGCCTCAGGGTCTCCCATGAGGCTGTGGTCGGGGTGCCGTCCGGGAGTGGGGTCTCATCGGTGCAGGAGCCGTTTCCAAGCCCATTGATGTGGCTGCTGGCAGGGGGCAGTTCCTTGCGGCTGGTGGACTGCGGTGCTCAGCCGCTCACCGGCTGTCGGCCGAAAGCCGCCCTCATGTGCCGCGTGGGCCTCTCCACAGGGCGGCTCGGACGGGGGGGCGGGGGGCTGGCTCCACCTATGCAAGGAAGAGAGTCTGCTTGCCCTGCGGATGGCGCAGCCTTAGGCCGCCTCCTCGCTGCCGGGTGGGAGCAGCCTCGGGTCCTGCCCGCGCTCTCGGGGAGGGGCTCGCACGAGGGCTGGGACATCAGCAGGTGGGTTCGTGGGGGCAGTTGTGGGGTCCCTTTACAGCCAGCCACCTCGACGCTACTTACCCTCACCATTTCGGTTCTCGCTGTCCGTGCGCCCGTCTTCCCGGCACAGCCCGCCTGAGGCCTGCGTGTCTGGACCCAGGCCAGCCCGTGGGGAGGGCACATGCTGGACTCTCGAGCCCTGTTGCGAAGGTGCCCCCTGAGCTGGGACGTGGATGAGAGACGCCGAGTCCTGCAGGCGAGCCCCACGTACCCAGGATCGCGCTGCTGGTGGGACAGAGTGGCAGGGGGCTGCGGCCCGAGCGTCAGGTGGATGTGCTTACCGAGCAGTGGCCACCCCGAGGCCGCGGTGCTCGTGGATCTGTGGGCAGCCAGGCTCAGCTGGCGTCCGTTCCTCCTCACGCGTGTCGGTGGGGCCCACGAGAGGCTGTGTCTGCCGGGGCTGGGTGGTCCCCGGGAGCCCCCCGTCCTCCAGGGCCGAGGCTCGCAGCTCCACGAGGCTCCCGCCTCTGATCGGTGGGAGGTGGGCTGGTTGGCGAGGGCTGAGGGGTGGAAATGGGCTCATTCCGTGTCCCTCTCATAATAAGGGCGACGTTTCCAGAGCATTCGCTACCCGCGTCACCTGCAGTGACTGACGTGGTCCTCGGCACAGCCTTACGAGGTGGGAGCTGCCCCTACCCTCCCCGTTTTACCCAGGAGGAAGCCGAGGCCCAGGCCCGGGAGGTCAGTGCCCCTTCCCAGGCACCCAAGTCCCTGCTCTGTCAGGCCGGGACTGCTCCTCCTGGCTCCGGAGTCTGACGACAGAGGAGGGGGCGAGAGATTGGAGGGCGCTGGGGGCAGAGGCCCCGGCTGTGCCCAGGCCCGAGCGTCGAGAGGAGTGAGTTGGAGCCCGTGGAAGGGGGTGGAGACACATTGCTCTCCAGCCACGGGCAGGCCTGGGAGGGGACGCGTGGCAAGCCCGCCCCTCCCTGCCCTCCCCCTCGCGCGCCCCGGCCGCACGGGCCTCCTTGCTCTTCCACCCGCACACCAGGCCTGGTCTGCCTCAGGGCCTTTGCACAGGCCGTGCCCCTTAGCCTGGCCCGCTCTCCTCGTCTTCTCCTTCCAGCGACGCTGGGGCACAGACGTGAGCCTGGTTGCCTGGAATCAGGTCCGCCCATCCCCAGCTCTGTTTTGTTTTGCCTTTTTTTAGAGCGGTTGTAGGTTTACAGACAAATCACGCAGAGCGGCAGGGTTCCCATATAAACCCCCAACACCCACACGCAGTTTCCGGTATTAGCACTTTGCGTTAGGGTGGCGCGTTAGTTACAATTGGCGAACCAGTGTTGTTATAAATACATTAGAACCAAAATCCGGTTTACCCGCGGGTTCACCCTGTGCCGTCCATCCGACGGGTCTAGCCCCCAGCATTCCGCTGTGTGTCCTCAGGGAAGCGACCTGACCTCGCTGCGCCTCGGCTTCTGCCTCGGGTGAGCAGAGCGCCCACCCCGCACAGTTGTTGGGTGGAATAAAGCGCGGCGAGCGGTCTAGATGCACGTCCCGGGGCGGTGGGCCTTAGCTTCCTGGGCCCCTGTGACGGCGTCCCTGCTGCCCTCCGGCTGAGCGGGGCGGGCGGCTCGCTCCCAGGGAGCTGGTACCGTGGCCCAAGGCCAGCAAGGGGTGAGCGTCCCTGGCCCCCACTTCTTCATAACTCCCGGGGGCCTCTGGGGAGGCAGGGGCAGGTGCTGGTGCTCACAGCCCTCTGTCCTCTGGGCTGCGGCGGCAAAGAAAGACGCGGTCACTGTCCTCACGGGACTCACGACCTCCGTGGGGGCAGATGCTGGGGGGAGTAAATCTGTAAAACAGAAGGAAAGAGGCCTGAGCCGTGGTTTATAATAAGGGGCAGAGAGAGGAGTAGGGGAGCCTCCCTCTCCTGAGGTGATCCAGGAGGGCTTCTCGGAGGAGGTGGCATTTGATCCCCATCTGAATGGTGAGAAGGAAGCAGGGAAGGAGGTCCCAGGCAGTGGGAACAGCGCGTGCAAAGGCCCTGGGGCAGGACTGGGTCCCGCGTGCTGGAGAAACAGCGAGGAGGCCCGTGGAGGCTGGGAGCAGAGTGAGCGGGAGGAGGGGAGGCGTCCTCTGTCTGGTCACCTGTTCCTTAGATGCTTACCGAGGGCCTTCTGGTACCGGGCGCCGCGCTGAATCCTGGGGACACGGCTCCTCCGGGAGCTTCCCCTGGGCAGGACTGATGTTAGATAATCACGAAACGTGCTGCAGAGGGAAGGGTGGGTGCTAAGGGAGTGCCGAGGGTCGCCCCCTCGGAGGGTTTCCCCACGAGGAAGGCAGCCCCTCGCTCCCCGTGTCTGCACTGAGTGGCTGTGCTGAGACTCCGGGTGTATCAGCTAGCTGTTGCTGCGTGACAAATTAGTCCAAAAACCTAGCCACATAAAACAGTACTAAACATTGGTCATCTCATACAGTTTCTGAGGGTCAGGAATCTGGGGGGCTCCGGCCTGGGGGTCTCTCGTGAGGTTGTGGTCGGGCTGTCGTCCGGGAAGCCTCTTCAGCGTGGTTTGCTCACGTGACAGGGCTGAAGGCTTCCCCGTGGCGCTGCCTGAGCATCCTCGGCACGTGGCAGCCAGCTCCCCCGGAGCGCGGGGTCCAAGGGCAGGGCGACGTGGCAGTGCCTTCTAGGACGTAACCTCAGAGGTCGCTTGCCTTCGCTTGTGCCACGTTCCCTTGGTCACACCCACCGACACTGCCACGTTGTGGGAGGGGCCCCACCCAAGGGCGAGGAGCCTGGGAGGCTGCCCCCCACACTGGGCCCTTTCCTCGTCAGGCATTGGGCGAGCGTAGCTTTGGCCCACGAGCGCAGCGGCGAGGCGGGAGAGCGAGCCCGTGAGCTCGGCGTTCGGGACCTGCCCGGCACAGAGGGCCGCTCGGCAGGCAGACGCTCTTGTCCATTCTCAAGGGCCCTGGCCTGGGCGGCAGGGGCCCGGGTTCCGGCCTGGCTCGGCCCCCGACATGCCGGTGCCACCCCTTGGCCTCGGAGCCGGACAGAGCCAGCTCCCACCTCCGAGGGTTCTGGAACCCTGGGCCCTCCCCTTGCGGGGAGGCAGCCCCCTCGGGAACTCAGGCCTGGGACAGGCGTCGGAACCCGGGAGAGCAGTGCTGCCCAGGCCAGCTGTGAGTTCCCGGAGGGCAGCCCAGGCCAAAGGGCTCCCTGGCAGCGTTTTCCAGAATCCAGACACCAGTGTCTGCAGCCCGGCCTGAGGCGCCGCAGAGGGACGATGCAGCTGGGAGGAAAACTGGGCACCAGGTCTTGAGACAGGACATGATCTCCCCGCCGGTCCCCGTGGGGGGGGTGGGGGCCTCTCTGGGGGCATTTTTCCAGTAGCCTGGGCCAGGGCTGCTGCCCCCAGAGAGTTCTCTTCCCTGAGGGTCACCTGTCCACCTGCAGCATGAGGCGATGGCCACGCGACTTCCCCTGGGAAGGCCCCTGTGCCCCGCCCCACCGGGCAGAGAGCTTCGGGTGAGGTGGGTCCTTCTTCCAGCCCCCTTGGGGTGGGCGGGGTCCCAGGCCGGACCTGGACCTGCCAGAGCTCTGCAGCCCCAGCCTGTTGGGGTTGGGTCAGGGAGGGGCACGTGGCCAGGGGGGCTGCCCCAGACTTTGTGTGGATCAGTTAGGAAGAGGGGTTCTCACCCCACCTCCATGACAAGGGGCGCCTGCCTGGGGCGCTGAGAGGCCCCTGGATCCAGCCGTACTTGAAGTCCATTCCCCGGCCTCTTCAGCTGTACCAGGGGCCGACAAGCTTTTCCTGCAAAGGGCCAGGGAGTAAATGTTTGCAGCTTTGTAGACCAGAGAACAGGCAGCCACAGAGGCCGGACATGCTTGGGCGGAGCTGTGTGTCAATAAAACTTTACTTATGAAAACAGGCAGTGGGCCAGATTTGGCCTGTGGGCCATAGTTTGCCTGAGTTCTGTAAACAATACCACACCCTGCTGTTTCGTTTTTCCTAAGACAATGAGTTGAGTTTTTAACTCAACAAAACCCATCCTAATTACCTTCCTTATGGGTCAGTCTGCCCTCCAAAGAAGAGAAGAGAGCAGGCCAGGGCCATCAGCCCCCAGGCCAGTGTGTTCCAGTGATCACTGACTCCTGACTCTTCTTTCTGAGCGTCTGTGCAGAGGGCGGGGCTCCCTGAGGCACTCTGCTGCCTCCAGGCAGCCCTCTGGGGTTTCTCATCCGGAAGCTCCTTCCTGAATATCTGCAACCCAGCATGCTCCCCATGGGGTTGCAGAGGGGAACCAGGGAGACGCCCTGGGGGGGGAGCTGGCGTTGGCCCTCCTAGCCCTCGGGTGGTGGGGTGGCAGTGAGGGTTGCTGGAGGGAGAGGCACAGGCTGCCAGGAGGCATATGCCAGGCCAAGAGGAGGTGGGGTGCAGGCAGAAGACCTGAGAGGACACCTGGGTAGGCTGGACGGGCTGGCAGTGACCCCAGGGGCCCTGAGAAGCCTGGAAGCTGCAGCTGGGTCGTGCTGCGGTGGCCTTTGTGTCTGCAAAATGCCCCGTGGCCACGGCCCGGTGGGTGGCTGGGGGCGGAGGCGGCCCCTTCCCTGGCACCCCCTCTGCCCCTCCCCTCCCCCTCCCCTATCCTCTGACCCTGTTGGGGGCAGGTCTCCAGTGAGAAGGTGACTCTTGGTTGCGGGTGGCCTGGGAGCCTGATGCAGGGGGCCCCTCGGGCAGCTGCTGGGGGAGCAGGACGGGAGCGTGGCGGTGGGGGGTAGGGGGTGAGGTCAGGGCGGGAGCGGGTGGCCCGGGGTAGCTAGATGCCCCCCCCATCACTTCTCGGCCCCTGTCCATATTGGTGAATCAGGAGAGCATGGTGCCTCCTGCCCCCCATGCTGTGAGCAGCCAAGCTGAGCCGAGCGCCTGCTGTATACCCAGGGGACGCAGGAACTGGCCGTCTGTTTCCAGAGCCCAGCACAACGTGGGTCAAGAACCGCGATGTCCGCTGGGTGCTGGGCTCCCGGGGGGGCCCTTCCTTGGGGAGCGCCGTCTGGGGGGTGGGCTGAACACGCCGTTAGGGAGCGCAGTCCCCCCTGGAGCGTGGGGCAGCTTTAGGCTGCGGTGGCTCTCCTGGGCTGGCAGGTGCGGGTCTCAGGTCTCACGGGCGGCTGTGCCTCTGCTCCCGCCTCAGGGGAGCCCCAGGCCTTTGCGGGGCACATGGCTGGTGGGGTGCCCCTCCCTGAGCCTGGGCCTGGGCCATGTGAAGCGGGTCCCGCGTCCCTCCCTGAGCCTGAGCTGCACACGGTGGGTCCCGCGTCCCTCCCTGAGCCACGTGCAGTGGGTCCCGCGTCCCTCCCTGAGCCACGTGCAGTGGGTCCCGCATCCATCTCTGAGCCTGAGCTGCACACAGTGGGTCCCGCGTCCTTCCCTGAGCCACATGCAGTGGGTCCCGCGTCCATCTCTGAGCCTGAGCTGCACGCAGTGGGTCCCCTGTCCCTCTCTGGGCTGTGTGCAGTGGGTCCCGCGTCCTTCCCTGAGCCTGGGCCGCGCACAGTGGGTCCCACATCCCTCTCTGAGCCACGCACCCCCCTCTGCCCCGAGCTCTGAGGGCCCAGCGCCGTGGCGTCAGGAGCGCTGCCCAAACTGCACGACCCAGAAGCAGGTGAGTGGCGGTTCCCCCAGAGTAAGTGTACCGGGAGGAGGGGCCGGGAACACTGGGCGGCTAAAGGCACAGGCGGCAGTGGGGGGCTGTGAGTGGGAGTGGCTGCTCCGAAGGCCGCGAGGGCGTCCCTGGCGGGTACGTGCGTCCCCTCCTGCCTCTGTGACAAATCATCACGAGCCCAGTGGTTCCAGGCAGCTCAGATTGATCATCTTACAGTTCTGGGCTCAGAAGCCCCACATGGGTCGGCAGGGCTGGGTCCCTTCGGAGGCTCCAGGGGAGTCTGTTTCTGGACTTTTCCAGCTTGTAGAGGTGCCTCCGTCTGCGAAGCCAGCAGCGCGGCCCCCTCCGTCCTCCCAGACCTCTGCTCCCGCCGGCCCATGTCCTCTCTCTGGCTCTGAGCCTCCGCCTCCTGTCACGAGGACTCTCCCCTCTGCGGGGTCCCCCTTGCCGCCCGAGAGCCTCTTCCCAGTCCCCAGGACAGCCCTGGGGCTGGGTTGAGCGACCGCAGCGGGACCCGGAGCCTGAGCGCCCGTCGTGTGGCCTGACCATTCGTGGTGCGTCTCCCCGCGTGTGCCGTGTCCCAGGCCCTCCCCAGGGAGGCGAGGGTACAGAGGCCCCCACTGGGCGCGTCAGAGACGAGGCCGCCGGCTTGCCCAGCGCGCGGACGTGCCCGGCAGCCTTGCGTCCGTCGGCGGCAGCTTTAGCCGTCCTCCCCGTCCCTGGTTCCCGTTTTCATGCCCAGCTTCTCGAGCCCTCCTCGGCCACCTGAGGCCGTTGGTTTTTTCCGTGATCTGCCTCCAAGGTCCCCCCAGGTTCGTCTTTCACGTTTGCGTCCGTATCTGGAACTGATGTCCATGTACGGTGTGAGGGAGGGATCCGTGTTTCCCTCCCCCATGGACGAGTTGTCGCCGTGCCTCGTGTGACACTGCCCTGGGCCTCTGTACCCCTTTGTCCCACGCACGTCACCAGGTGTGGAGGGGCGTGCTCTCGTCGCTCTGCAGGCGTCAAGTCTGCTCTGCTTCACGTGCAGCCGACGTCCTCCACACAGGTGTTGCGGGAGCAGGAGGAAGGCGCTGGAACAGGGACCTTGCAGGACGGGGACATCATTTCTCGCCCTCAGTTGTGTGTGAAGTTGCGTGGCTCTGAATAGACAGGGTGAAAGAACGCCCGCTGGAAGAATCTCGGCGGTGGGGGGAGTTTGAGGCGTGGGCGTCCCCTGTGGCTCACGCTCGGTGTGCCGGCGAGGATGGCGACCCGGGCGCGTGGAGGGATGATCTCGTGTCGATTGCCCTGTGCTGCTTTGTGACATCCCGCCTGTGCCCCGTGACCGTCCCCAGGCCAGAGTGGAACCATTTGACCGGATGCACTTGATGAGCCCAACAAAGGACAGCAGGGGACGCTCGGGGACCACTTTTCACGTGCCAGCACCGCCGCGCAGGCCTCACAGGAACGCCCTCTCGTAACCCTCACCACCTCCCTAGGAGGTTAGAGCCTGCTTGACAGATGAGGAAACCGAGGCCCAGGGAGGCCGAGGCTTGCCCAGGTTATGCCGCTTGCAACAGCAAGGAGGGAAACCCCATCCTGTCTCTCAGCACTCAGAGCCCTGGACAGTTGCTTGGGGTGGGCAGGCAGCAAATCTGACCCTGAGCTTCCTAGTGGCTAGAGTGAAGAGGGAAACAGGACTAGGAACAGCGCGGTGGTGAAAAAGAAGATGCCGTTTCTTGGTGCTGAGGCTCCCAGAAATTCCATTGGTGCCTCCACGCCCCGCGCCTCTTGTGCTTCTTGGCGACGCGGGTTGCCCCACGCGAGGGCTTCGAGGAGACCGTCCAGCATTTTCTGGAGGCCAGGGCCGGTTGGTGGTGGCAGTCTGCTCTCCACCATTGCCACCTACGCGGCCTCCGTAAGTGGCTTTACCTCCAGGGGCCTCAGCTGATCTGCAAAGCGGGTGTAAGAGCCCACCTTCCCCGCGGGGCGTGGGTGGAGCAGATGGAAACTTCTGGGCGCAGGAGAGGCTGGCCGCCATGCTTTGTTCAAGGCCAGGCAGCCTGTGGAGCCCGCCCAGCCCTGCCGCGCCTCAGTTTCCCCAGCTATAAAGTGAGTCCCGTGGCGACGCCCTCCTGGGGGTGCTGGGAGGGGCAGGGCCAGCCCCGCAGGGACCTCGTGCCTGTTTCAACTTCTTGTTGTGGAGAACCTCAGAGGCCCAGAGTCGTCAGGGTGGTGTAACTGCATAGACGCTTTTTATCGTGAAGTATTTTAAACATCTCGTGACCCACCGCCCCTTCTGCCCAGGTTTCACACGGCCTCGTTTTTGGCCAAGTTTGCTCCAGGCCCCGTGAGCGCGCGCGTGTGTGTATGTGTGTGTGCGTGTGTGTGTGTTCATTCGACTCCCCTGCCTCTTTAGACCAGGGTTTCTCCACCTTGACCCATTGACATTTGGGGCTGGTTCCGGATCATTCTCTGGGGTGGGGGCGTCCTGGGCACTGGGGGGTCCTGAGCAGCCTCTCTGGGCTCCCCCTCCCCTAGTTACGGCAATCAAAAATGTCTCCAGACACCGGCCAGCGGCCTGTGGGAGCAGAATCGGCCCCCGCTGAGCCACCCCCCCGAGCCACCCCACTGAGCCCCACTGCCGAATCCTCCTCTGTCCCCACGGGCGCCCCCGCCCTCTGCCTCGTCTCCCCTGGCCCTTTTCAGAAAAAATTGGCCAACCCCTGATTTAAGGGATAAACAAAGATTTATTGAATCTACCTAGTGATGTGGTGTTTTTTATGTTATTCTATGCTTTTTCTGGGTGCTTTTTAATC
>JAQZBX010056046.1:0-18274 GCA_029593785.1 Cabassous unicinctus
TTTTTTTTTTTTTTTTTTTTGTAATGCACCTTTAAAAATTTATTTGGAAATATTTTCAACCCTTAGGAAAGTTGCAAACATAATACAAAAACAGAGAGTTCTAATACACCCCCTAGACAGATACCCGAATTTACCAACTTCTACCATTTTGCTACATTTGTTATATTACTCTCACTCTCTGCTTTCAATTTTATCTATCTTTCTATCTATCTATCTAGCTAGCTAGCTAGCTATTTCTATCTAATCTTCTAAACCTTTGAGAATTGATTGCAAACATCATGCTCCTTTACCATTTAATGCTTTGATGTACATTTCGGAAGAACAAGGATCTTCACTTACGTAACCACATTAAGTACAATTATTAAGTTCAAGAAATTTAACATTGATACACAGCATGCAGTCTATATTCCAATTTTTGTCAAATGTTCCAATAATGTCATTTTGTGCATTTTCTCCTCCATTATTAGTTCAGAAACAGGTATTGCATTTCATTGTCATTATCTTTTTTTTTTATTGTTGGTAAAAATCAAATTTTTCACAATACAAACCAATATTTGTAAAATGATATATAAATGTATATGCATATATGTGCATTTGCTTACATAAAAGTTATATATATATTTTTTACATATTTTAAAAGATGCTTAAATTACATAAATGTTATGCAAAAATTACAGGGATTCCCATGTTCCCCACCACCCACACCTCCCATAACATCCCACATAAACATCTTTCATTAGTGTGGCACATCACCTGCAATGGCTATACAGATCCTGGGGCTTTGCCACTAAGCATGGACCATAGTTCACATTGTAGACCACACTCTCTCCCACACAGTTCTGCACGGTATATGCTGATGTAAAATGGCCTATATCTGTCATCGTAATGTCACTCAGGATAATTCCCAAGTCCTGAGAAAGCCCCTGTATTACAACTGCTTTTCCCTTCCCTGCCCCGAAAGCATCTAGTGGCCACTGGCTCCACCTCACTGTTATAATTTCTTCCATTGCTTGAATCACAATATGTCTACAACAGAATACCAGTAAGTCCACTCTAGTCCAGAGCTCTTCCCTCAGTCCTGAGGAGTTTGGGATGGTGATGTCCACTCCACCTCCAAGTGAGAGTGGGCTTATATCCCATGGATACGGTGGATGGGATTATCCTGCCTGCAGCTGCAGGCTCTCTCCATTCCCTGGGATGGCCATTGTCCATCATCGTCTCCTCACCAGGTGACTTGGTTGAGTCCATGCAACAATCTTTTAACTCATTTATTTCCTCCTTTCATTCTTTCCATCCATCTTCCACATTGTCCAAAACTTTCAAAACACAGTTCTAATTATGACTCAACCTCTCTTGCCTAAATTCTTTTAATGACTAACCCTTATTGTATGGATCTTGTCTAATTCACCTTCGCATCTCCAACATCCAACAGGGTCTTCCATATTAACCACTCCCTTCTATTAGCTTCTTCAGTTTTCTGTCATTAGATTAGGCTATGAGAAACTTTCTGAACAACAGGCTCTATAAGTGGCTTTTAAACAGATAAGAAGATCTTCAACTTCACTTAAAATGAGAGCTAGTCAAATTAAAATTAGGTAAAGTATCATTTTTTATCAGTTTGGGAAAGATCAATAGTTTCATAATATATTACTTTGGCCAGAGGATAGGGAAACATTCTCCTACATTCTTGATGGGAGTATAAATTGGTGCAGGCATTTTGGAGAACAATTTGGTAAGATCTATCAAAAATGACCATACCTTTGACCCAGCATTTCCATTTACCCTTCAGAGATGCTTATACATGCAAAAATATATGTGAAAAATATTCATTACAGCATTGTAAAGATAAAAGATGGGAAATAAGTGAAATGTCTGTCAAGAAGGTTATGGTTATATAAACTGCCATATATCCATAAAATGTAATTTTTTGAAATCATTAAGAAGAATGATGTAATCTATGTGTACTGGTAATGAAAAATCTTTTAGATAATTAAGTTAAAAAGTAAAGTGCAGAGTAGTATATGTAGTATGCTACCATTTGTATAAAATTTAAAAAGATACATACGCATATATATTAAATATTAAAATATCTCTGGAATGATATACAAGGATTGAAATGAGTGGTTAACTCTGAGGAACTAGGGACAAAGTATTAGAGGTGGATTACACTCCATTCCCTTCAGTAGTTTGCAATTTTTTTCACCAGTCACGTGTATTATTTTTCAAACAACAGGGGAACAATTAAGCAAATTATGGCAGATTACCTTGATATATGTATCTGGTACTGTATTAGTCAGGGTTCTCTCGGGAAACAGAATCAACAGGAGATATCTGTCAATAATATGAGATTTTAAAAGAGTCTCTCATGCGACCGTGGGGATGCACAAGTCCAGGTTCCGCAGGCAGGCTGCAAACCAGGGGTTCCGATGAAAGTCCGATGAAAGGTCCTTGATGAGTTTCTGGGAGAAGTTGCCTGTCCAAAGACAAGCTGGGAAATTCTCTCTGAATGTTGAACTCACTTCCCCTTTTAAGGCATTCAACTGATTGGATAAAAGCGTCACCCATTGCTGATACAATCTCCCTGATTGATGCAGATGTAATCAGCCATCCACGCTGTAAACTCACTGGTGATCGAAGTCCATAAATGCTCTTGTATTACAATTAGCCCAGTGATTGCTGGAACAAACACCATGAAACAATTACCTGGCCGAGTTGACACATTAACCTAACCATCACAGGTACTATGCTGCATCTCAAAACAATCCTATGACTAGCAGAGGGGTAAACTGAGGATTGATGAGATTAAGCGTTTGGCTAAGGTCCCTGTGTCATTAAGAGGTAGAGTAGGGATATAAGCCCAAGCCTTCTGGCACCGGCTCCCAGGAGCCCTTCTTGATAGTACCTCAATTGTGAAAAATACCTCCCCCACCCCCAAATTCTGAATGTCACTCTGCATGTCTGGGCTATTTCCCCTCTAGACCAAGATGGTTTCTTGAAGGCAGGAGCCATTCATCACCTGATCATCATCCATTATCACAATGATTGGCAAATGGTGAATGCTCAGCAAATGTTTATTAAAGTGAACCTTCAGTTGTTTTCTTTTTAAAGTAGACAGATATTTATGAGATGTAAATTCTAGAACCTCCCATCTTTTCAAAAAGGAAGACTTGGTTTGTCTTCATCATAGCAAGAAATTTATGGAGGAGGAAATAGGATGATGATGAGAAAAATTGCAGCCACAGAACTCAAAAGCAAGTTGTTTTCTTTGATACTGTTTGGTTTTCCAGTGCACAAGAAAATAGTTCAAGATTTTCTAAAAACACGTGCCTTCTCCACATAGCTGATGGGGGGGAATGTGGCATTGACCTTGTGATTTAACTTGGGAAACATTTTACTAGATGCCTCTTGTTTCTAGCTCCATTGGCACTGCTCAGAGCTGGCATTGGCCCCAGCATGTTTGTCCCTGACAAATACACTTTGACTTTGTCCGTCACATGTTACTGAAGAAGCATGTGTCACCACCAGCTCTAGTGACCTGCCTCTGAGATGTACAGACACTACACTCACTGCAGATCTTCCAGCCTCTGGAAAACGGTGTATTTAGAGACTTTCCAGAGCAATAAGCAACTCTTAAAGGACATTTCTTCAAGGCCAAACTCAAAATTACTGCTAATCTTTCCAGAATAGTGCTTAAAACCATGCTTAGTTTCTTGACTATTTAAGATATCCTCTTACAGTTCTCTCCTAACTTTCCAGCTGCTCTGGAAGCTTGGGTCACCCAGGAGGAAACTAGGGGGATGACTCCATGAATTGGGGCTTAACCCTTAGACATCTCAGCTAAGATCTCAGAGGACTCCTTTCCCAGCACCATCTGGGCAAAGCAGAAAGACATAGTGGAAATAGCACAGACTGAAAGCAGCAGGCAGACCTGAGTTTGAATCGAGATTCTCGCAATAACCGGTCGTATGACTTTGGGCAAATTACTTAACTTCTTTAAGCCTCTGTTTCCTCATTTTGCAATACTGTGGTAAGAATTTGATAATTCACTTTCAGCACTGTTCCAGTCACACATTAGGGCCTCAAAAAATCTTGTCGAACAGAATGAGTGAATAGTGTACTTAAGATGACTGCCATATAGAGGAGCTTAATAAATATTAACTCCCTTCCCACTCTCCACCTTTTTCCACTTAGTTCAACCTACATGTTGCCCTTTGGTGAATTTTCCTGCTTCAAGACTGCCCTTAAAGGCCACCAAAGCCTTTTTGTTTTTTTTAGGAGGTACCGGGGATTGAATCCGGCACCTTGTACATGAAAAGCAGGCGCTCAAACACTGAGCTACACCCGCTCCCCAGCCAAAGTTTATTTTAAACCAGAAAAAAAAAAAAAAATTAATGAAAGCAAAGAGGGAGGATGCAGTGGAAATCTCTTCTCTTTAGACCTCAAGCCCCTAAGGGATAGTCCTGCTGTAGTCTGTGTTTGGTCTAGAATAAAGCTGCCCAGTGCTGATTAGCAGAGACAATTTTAAATTTTAATTTTTAAAAATGTGTATCTACAGTGTTGTGTTTCAAAACGGATTTGAGGCAACCAACAGAGAGCAGTCATTGCCAAATGGTGTATTCAAATCTTTTTATACTTTTATTATGAAGACACCCCAGAGCAACAGTTGAGCACGTAGCTTTAACCTCTGATCAACCTACGTTAGAGTCCAAACTCTGTCCCTTATTTTCTGTCTGAGCTTGGACAATTTCCTTAACCGGTCTGAGCCTCAATATGCCCATCTGTGAAATGTGGCTAGTAAGAGTTCTACCTCACAGTTTTTGTGAGTATTAAATGAGATAATATATCTAGAGTGCTTACCACAGTGCTTGGCACAGGGCCCACTCTCCACAAATCATAGCTATTATTATCATCATCTCATTTAGTATAGCCCCATGAGGTCATTACTATCATTAATTCTGTTTTACAGACAAAAAACAAACAAAAAACCCAGAGGAACAGATGTGGCTCAAATGGTTGAGCGTCCATCTGCCATATGGAGGGATCTGGGTTTGATACCCGGGACCTCCCGGTAAAAATAAAAAAATAATATAGAAGGCATGTGGGCCACCAGGCCCTGCTAGTGGGTGAGCCCCCCAGGCCCTGTGTGCAGGTGTGCCCCCAGGCCCCACCGAGCCACACAGCAAGATGATGATGTAACAGGAGAGTGAGACAACAGAGAGCCAACATGAGACATGCCGAAAAAACAGGAACTGAGGTGGCGCAGGCGGTAGGATGCCTCTCTCCCACATCGGAGGTTCCCAGGATTGAATTCCGGTGAAGATAGGAGGAGAAGGATGAGAAGAGAGGGCAGGAAACAGACACAGAGAATTGCCCAGCAAATGGACACAAAAACAGCAAAAACAGGGGAGGGGGGTTAAAAATGGATAAAAGTAAATAAATTAATCTTAAAAAAACAACAACACAAAAAAAAACCCAGAGTCTTAAACAGTGAATATAAAAATATTTAGTACATCACCAGGTAAATAGTAAAACTTAACGTATGTGAGCTTAAAAAAAAATAATCATGGGTCTCCAACCTGCAGATCAGGACCGGCAATTAGAATATAAAGCTGGGTACAGACCTCTATGGTCTAGAGATATTTTGTATAGGAAGAGGAAACTGAAATGACCTGTTAACTTGTCTGGCCACCCCCGTGTGCTAGGAGGATGTGACCAGGGATCCCATACGGCCAGCACATGGCCATCCTAGGTGCTCAGTAAATATTTGTTATTCAAGTAAGTGGAGGAGGTGAGCACACAGGTAGCTGCCTTTCCTGGGCTCTGTTCTGGGATTACCCTATCAGGAGCTACAGCAGTCCCCATTCCTACCTCAGACCTCCTGTTTTATTCAACCAAGTGGGTGCTGAGGCAAAGTACCAGAATCTGCTGGCTTTTATAAAGGGTATTTATTTTGGATAGAAGCTTACAGTCACAAGACCCTAAAGAGTCCAACTCAAGGTATCGTCAGAGGTACTTTCTCACCCAAAGTCTGTTGCCACGTGTTGACGCAAGATGGCGGGCGATGTCTGCAAGGATTCATCCTTCCTCTTTCCTCTTCAGGCTCTGTGGTCCCAGCTTCTTCCAATCTCAGCTGTAGACTGGCATAAGGACTACAAACATAATCAAATATCTTTTTTTGAATTCATAAATCATATCAAACTGCTACACCCCCATTCTTCATTTCTACTCATCTTAAAGCTTCAGAGAAACTAACCAGGGCCTTTCTCACTGAATGGTGACAGGATGCATGCCTCAAACCAAAAACTAGGGCCCTCCTTGGAGATATCAACCCTGCAGATTTCACCCCAAGTTCAAATTATGCACCATTCACATCTAATTGAGAAACTGTATGTGGCAGTTTGATATTATTTATGGATTCCAAAAAGAGATATAGATTAAGTTTGTAAGCTGGTCTGTTCCTCTGGGTGTAATAATCATTTGATTGTATTAAGCTCAGCTGAGATATCTGATTAACTTAAGATTAGGGCTTTGATTCAACCACGTCATTAGAGTGCAACTCAGCATTGAGTCCCAGCCCCCTTGGTAGGCTGATAAAACAGACTCTCACACAGAAGTAGACACACAAAGCAGATGCATGGAGGAAGAGAGAGTGCTCCATAGACACAGCAGAGGCCCTGGGAAGAGAGATGAGCCTGATAGTCTACAGCTGACCTTATGAAGAGATGAGAGCTGCTGAGCCCAGAAAGAAATAAGCCTTATACCAGCCTACAGCTGAGTTTGGAAGAAGCCGGGACCACAGAGCCTTAAGAGGAAGGAGAGAGGCTGAACCCTGCATACATAGCCTGCCATCTTGCTTCAACATGTGGCAACAAAGTTTGGTGAGAAAGTATCTCTTATGGTACCTTGAGTTGGACTCTTTAGGGCCTTGTGACTGCAAGCTTCTGCCCCAAATAAATACCCTTAATAAAAGCCAACAGAGTTCTGGTACTTTGCATCGACACCCCTTTACGCTGACTAATACACTGTGGTACATTCTTCATTAAAGGTAAACATTAGAAAGCTTGTAACATTGTTGAGGACAAGCAGATCTCATGTAATTTTTGGAATGAAACACATTTAAAGTCTGAATAATTCAATAGTTAAGATATTTAAATAAACATTTTTAGACATACAGTAAAAATATAAAGATGATCCTAAATGTTTCTGCAAATGATGCTCCTGTTCAATTAGCAAAATAAAGTCCAAATTTGAGAGTCCTTTTGGGGATCATGGTTTTGTAGCTGAGCAGTAGCATGAGAAAAGCAAACGGTACTTATAATCTAGCAAGCACTTTAGAATAAGCATACAGTTTCTAAAGAAAAGCACATAGCCCTGTCAAGTTTAATATTAACCAGATCTTTTACTTCTTTTTCCTTGTAAAGAAAATGTATGACATATCCTTGTAATGCTTCACTCATTCCCTGTTCTTACCACCATGGAACTTAGAGGCACAAGGTACAACATGGACCTTAAGTGCTAACCAGAGCAGAAAACTAGAAAAGCTCCTCAAACCCCTCCCCAAGGATGTCAAGTCTATGTTTAATTTTCTCTTTGTTTCAAATGTGTATAAAAACTGTAAGAAAACCCCTTGATGGGGAGGCAGATTGGAGGTTGCTTAGCTCTCTTGTCCTCTGCCGGCCAATAAAGCCTCTTTTCCTTCCCAGCCTAGTTGGGTGTGTCTTTGTATTCTGCGGTGCCAAGCAACTAGCTTGTGGGCCTTTCTGGTCTCCTTCAGTTTGGTACCCCAGGTGGGACCGGTGTCCTTGTGAGAACGATGCTGCTTGGTGGACTCCTGGACCCCCGAGATAAGACATCCACAGGCTCCAACTCTACAGCCATGCAGTGTTTCACTCTGAGAGTCAGAATGGGGGTCTCTTGCCCCGGGTGTCTAGGAGCCTTAAGGCGGAGGGCTGGGAAGGAAAATAGGTTCTGTTCTGTGTGTTGTATGTGAGAATTGTATTGTCCTTCTCAGCAGCACAATAACTCCTGCCAAAGCTGTAAGCGACAATGTCATGCTTGGCTTTGGGCTTGGATTAGGAAAGTGAGCAGCCCCTGGCGTAAAGAGGTGCCACTGAGATTGGTTGCCTAGGCTTTGGTTTCTTGGTACTTGTTTGATTAAATTTTAACTAGAATGGGAAATAACCAGAGTTCTCCGAACACCCTAGGTTGCATTATTAAACACTGGGGACAATTTGGGTATGAACCTATGACTAAAAAGAGAATGATCCATCTCTCTAAGGCAGTCTGGCCTTGATATGCATTGGAGGATGAACAAAAATGGCCAGCCCAAGGGTCCTCAGAATATACTATACCACACTAAGACTTGTTCTGCAGGAGATTAAATCAAGAGGATGAAATTCCTTATATTCAATATTTTATGGCACTAGCCCAAAATGAAAAACTTCAAAGGGAATATTTCGGGCATGGTATATTGCCAGTCAGGCCCGAGCTCCTCCAATGTTCAAAAGCCAGAGATGAAAAGAGCTCCCTGTCTCAACCAGCTAAGGAATTGGTCAATCAACCCTCTACTTCAAAGCAAGAGCTAAATAAAAATGAGGGAAGCAAAATCAGAAAAAACCTCTTCCTGATTCTAACCCTACTGATGCTGATGAAGTTTTAGATACCATCATTGTTTCTAATACTTCTAGGTTTGAAATTGCCACAGCCCCAGTATCTATTCCACCCCCCATATCAGGGAGATGGAAACAAACCTGAACTACCGTTAAATCCTCCAGAAATGGCCTCTCTACCCCACACCTGAAGCGGTGCAACCTTTGGCCAGCGTGCCTCTGCTTCAGGAGAGCAAGGCCAGGGTCAATTTTCCCCTCCAACGAATTTCCCTTCCAACAAGTACTTGCAGCAATAAATGAGCAAGGACAACCAAGGGGCTATCTATATGTACATACTCCATTTTCAACATCTGATCTGCATAATTGGAAAGATCTGGTCCCTAGCTACAGAGAGGACTCCAGAAGGATGGAATATCTTTTCAAGTCTATATTTGGAACTCACAACCTTAATTGGGCAGACATTTCATCTTTACTGAATACACTTTTAACTTCAAAGGAGAAGAAGGTTGTACTAGAAAAGGCTCAAGATGATGCTGATTTCCTAGCCAATAGTAACCCCAACAACCCCACTCATGTCCCAGGAAGCCAAGCAGTACCAATAGCTGACCCCAATTGGAACCCAAACGATCAAGGGGTCCGAACTAAACTAGACTATTACAAAACTTGCATAATTGTAGGACTCGGGAATGGAGTTCCTAAACAGAAAAATTTAAGCAAAATCCAATAAATTTTCCAGATACGAGAAAAAAATCTGTCTGTATTCCTCGAGAGACTCCTCAAGGCTTATTGCCAGTTGACTGACCTAGACCCAGAAGATCCTGTTAATCAGAGCAATGTTAATCAGTCTTTCATCTGCCAAAGTGCTCTTGACATTTCCTGTAAATTACAAAAATTAGAGGGAGGGCTAGGACTGCCAATTTTGGCCCTAGCAGAAATTGCTTTCAATGTATATTACAATCGGGAAGCAGCCCAAGAAAAGCATCATAAGAAAACAATTGCACATAAGGCTAACTTAAACGCTTTCCTAAAATGAGCAGTCCTTAGCAAAACCCTCCAGCAGCAGAGGGAACCAATGAAAGGTAAGACCTCCGGGGCCCCTAGAAACCTTTGGGACCCCAGCAATGTGCTTATTGCAAAGAAGAAGGGCTTTGGAGTGAAAATGTCCTAGTCTCTCAAAGAAGGGAGCACTAAAGCCCCCAGACCCCTCCAGTCTATGCCCACATCTTATGGGGAAGGAAGACAGCGATATGGAATGATGGAGCCTGGGGGCACTTTCTACTAGTCAGTAAACAATCCCCATCACCCACAAGGAACTTCGGGTCTCTTTCCAAGTGGGTAAGAAATCAATACATTTTCTGGTTGCTACAGGAGCAACTTTTTCAGTTCTAAATCAAAAACTCACTCATAGGACAGCTGAGCAGTCCCAACTATTGGAGTTTCAGGAATTCCTGATGACCGTTTTTTCCTACCACACTCCAGTGTCAGGTTGGAGACACCCAGTGAATGCACAAGTTCCCCTACTTGTCTGAATGCCCTTTCCCTCTCCTTGGTCGGGACTTACGTTCAAAACCACAAGCCTCACTCTCCTTCTCGCCCAAAGAGATCAACGTACAGGTTTCAGAAGTGCATGCCTGCACCCTCCAGGCAGCCCTGCGAGGTCTGGTAGGAAGCACAGAGAGGTTTGGAGTGCCCAAAGAAATAAAACAACAGGTACAAGCTGAAGTTTGGGCCACTGCGGGAACCTCCTGGACGAGCAAGGAATTTGCAAGAAGTGAAGGTAAAGGTGTGCCCGAGTGGCACACCTCCACACTTAAAACAATATTCCCTCATACATGAAGCAAAAGTAGGCATCACACCCCTGATTAAAAAGTTTTTCAGTTGGGGCCTCACCAGACCCTGCCAGTCAGACTTTAACACACCCATCTTACTGGTCCTAAAACCTGGCACACAAGAATACCTGCTCATGCAAATGTAATATTTATCAAAAGATCCAATCTGTGAAACAACTTTTCCCCTCTCAATATTTTAACTGTTTTTTAATCAAGAATCAACAATGCAAATATTCTTGCTGTCCTGATTTTGTGATAATCGGGGTAGGCTAAACATTTGCTATATTAGAAACCATGCATGTGTCCCCAAACCTAGTTTTTCTCCCTAGGTCTGGTTTTTGGAATGCTGGTGATAAACTAAGACTGATTTATTATATGGCCATCCTGTATGGGAAAAGACTGTAACTTTGGGTATCTTTGGTCAACCTTAAGAGATATAGCAGGGGGGTGGATATGGCTTGGGTTGTTGGCCATCCATCTCCCATATGGAGGGACCTGGGTTCAATCCCTGGCATCTCCCAGTAAAAATTAAAAAAAAGAAACATATAGAAGGCACTTGGTCCACCAGGCCCTGTGCGCAGGTGAGCTGCCAGGCCCCGTGAGCCACGAAGCAAGATGATGACATAACAAGAGAGTGACACAAGGGAAAGCCAAGATGAGGTGCACTGGAAAACCAGGAACTAAGGTAGTGCAGGTGGGAGGAATCTCCCACATTGGAGATTCCGAGGATCGAATCCCAGTGAAGACAGAAGAAGGATGAGAAGAGAGGGCAGGAAATGGAAACAGAGTCGCCCAGCGAATGGACACAGAAACAGCAAAAATGGGGGGGGAGGGTAAAAATGGATAAAAGTAAGTAAATAAATAAATCCTTTAAAAAATGTATGGGGGTGGAAGATACGGACTATAGTTGGTAGTAATATTTTGATGATGCTCTTTCATGATTTGTTAACAAATGTTTCACAACAATGCAGGGTGTTTGTGGGTGGGTGATGTGTGGGAGCCATGTATGATATTATGCATGTTTGTTTTGTAAGTTCACGATGTTTACTGAACACTTATACTTTATGTATGTTTATATATGAATGATATACTTCCATAAATTGTTTTTTAAAAAAAAAAAGAATACCTGCTCATACAAGATTTAAGAGCTGTGAATCAAGTAGTAGAAGACTTCCCTCCAATAGTGCCTAACCCACATACTTTCCTTATCAACATTTCAGATGCTTATGCTTGGTTCACTGTTTTAGATTTAAAAGATGCTTTTTATTGCATACCCCTAGGAAAAGAATCACAGCAGCTGTTTGCTTTTGAATGGGAAGATCCTGATACAGGAATAAAACAACAATATTATTGGACTGTGTTGCCACAAGGATTAAAAAATGCCCCGACTCTTTATGGGCAAGTGCTGTCCAAGGACTTACATGGAGTACCACTCCAAGAAGTACTTTTCCTTCAATATGTTGACGATATACTCATAGCCAGTAAAATCCATGAAGCCTCAAATCAAAACACCATAACAATGTTTAAAAGGCTAGCAGAAAAAGGTTATAAAGTATCTGAAAAGTAGGCCCAAATAACGCAGACCCATGTTAAATATCTTGGGTTCAAACTGTCAGAGGGACAGTGGACTTTACTGCCCAGTGAGTATCAGAACCTAGAAACAGAAAAGATCTTAGAGAATTTCTAGGCATGGCTAGCTACTGCAGGCTTTGGATACCAAAATTTGGACTTATTGCTAAACCCCTAAAGAGAGAAGAAAAAGATCCTTTACATGGACCCCAGAATGCTCTTTAGCATTTCAAAAACTTAAACATGAATTTCACTTGGCCCCAGCCCTAAGACTCCCTGACCTAATGAAATAATTTGAACTATTTGTACATGAACAGCAAGGCATTGCACTAGGATATTAGTACAAGAATTTGGAGGAAATTTCTGGCCAGTTGCATACTTATCAAAGCAACTGGACTCGGTTGCCAGTAGCTGGCTCATCTGCTTATGAGCAGTAGCTGCCACTGTGATCTCCTCCAGGAAGCAGAAGAATTCACTTTAGGCTCTCCCACACGAGTCCTCACCCAGCATTATGTTCTTACTATACCAGAACAAAACAGGGGTCAATGGTTAACTGTGGGCCATCTAAGCAAATAGCAAACCATCTTACTAAACAACCCAAATGTCTCATTAAAAACTATAGATAAGCTCAATTTAGCTACCTTATTGCCTGAATTTAATGAAAGACCAGAATGGAAAACTCCCAGGCACGATTGTGTACCACTCCTTGATGAGGTATACTCTAGCCACCCAGGTCTAATAGACACCCCATTACCAGACATAACTAGAAATATTTACAGATGGAAGTAGCTACAGGGACCATGGAAAATGCAGAGCAGGTTACTCAGTAGTCACTCTTACTGAAATATTAGAAGCAAAGCCTTTGCCCACAGGAACTTCAGCACAAAGGCCGAACTAATTGCTCTCTTAAGGGCCCTGCAACTGAGTGCAGGACACACACACACACACTCTAGATAGGCTTTTACCATTCTACATGCACATGGAGCCATTTGGAAAGAAAGCAGTTTATTAAGCACCACCAATACAAATACTAAACATGTAGAACTAATCTTACAGTTGTTAAATGCAGTTTTACAACCAAAAGAATTGGCAGTTCTGGTCTGCTTCAGTTTGTTTTCTTTTTCTATTGTCTGTGATAAAACAGACATGTAGGAAAGAAATTTTAAATTGTTTTAAATGACAGAATGTTTGAATGTCACTTTGTGAAAAAGTGGGAAATCTAGTCTAGAAAGAGGAAGGTAAAAATGTATTATAGTAACTTTACAAAAGGTGAAAAACCACATGAAAAAATGTTCAACATCACCAGTGATTAGGCAAATGCAAATCAAAGCTACAATATCATTTCACACCTATTAGAATGGTCACTATTAAAAAGACAGAGAACTACAAGTGTTGGAGAGAATGTGGAGAGATAGAAACACTTATTCACTGTTGGTGGGAATGCAGAATGGTACAGTTACTGTGGAGGACTATTTGGCAGTTCCTAAAGAAGTTGAATACAGACTTGCCATGTGACCTGGCAATACCACTACTGAGTATACACCCAGAAGAACTGAGAGCAGTGAAGTGACACAAACAGACATTTGCACACTGATGTTCATAGCGATGTTATTCACGATTGTAAAAAGATGGAAACAACCCATGTGTCCATCAGTTGATGAATGGTTAAACAAACTGTGGTGTACACAAACAATGGAATATTATGCAGCTGTAAGAAGAAATGAAGTTGTAAAGCATATGACAACATTGATGAACCTGGAGAACATTATGTTGAATGAAGCAAGGCAGACACAAAAGGACAAATACTGTATGATTCTGCTGTTATGAACTAAATATATTGTGTAATCTTATGGAGTTAATAATTTGAATATGGGTCCCCAGAAAATAAAATGAGGTCAGAGAATGGAAAGCTGAGTGTTAACTTGTGCAGAATTGGTAAAAATGTTGTGTGTTAATCTTTGGAAATGAACAAAAAAGGTGAAAGCGCAACACGATGTTTATACCTAGCAGTGCTCTTATATGGGTATGATATTGGTTGAAAGGTAAAGTCTAAGATCCTGTATATTACTAAAAGGAAAGCTTAAAAAAATGTAACCTGGGACTGTATAGTATAGTAAAACCTCATGTGAAATATGAATATGGGTACTATTGCATATATAAAACTGTTCTTCTGTGAAACTGAACAAATGTATGTTAATGTTACAAGATGTTAATATCAGACCAAAAAAACCCCACCATATAATGCTAAGGGAAAGAAACCAGACACATTTTTGTATGATTCCATTTATATAAAATATAAATCAATTTATAAAGATAAAATTAGTACTTATATAGGGTTGGGGAAGGATAGAGGGATTGAGAGGTGACTGCTAAAGGGTGTGGAGTTTTTCTTTTTGGAGTAATGGAATTTATCTAAAATACACAACAGTAGTGATGAATGCACAACACTGTGATTATACTAAAAGCCATTGATTATAAATTTTGGATAGATTGTATGGTATGTGAATATATCTCAATAAAACTGCCTTAAAATAAATAAACAAATAAATATATAAGCAAGAATAGCCACAAATAGCTATGTACATTAAGGGAAACATAGATTGAGAGGCAATAAATCTTTTGTTTGTCTGTTTTTTGTTTTTTTTTAAATTATTATTATTGAAATAATGAAAATGCTCTAATAATGATTGAAGTGATGAATGCACAACTATGTGATTATAATAATACCACTGATTGTACAATTTGGATGGATTGTATACTTTATTAAATGTATCAATAAAATTGATGTTTAAAAAAAAAAAAAGCCAGTAGTCACCTTGACCTAGAATTGAGGATTAGAGGCAAAGAAATCATAAGGGAATTGATAGGGAAGCGGGTGTGGCTCAATGGATAGAGCTCCCGTTTACCATATGGGAGGCCCGGGTTCGCTTCCCAGGGCCTCCTTGTGAGGGCAGGCCAGGCCGGCCGGCCAGCCCACGCGGCGCGGTAGGCTGATGCAGCAAGACCTCACAGCAGGAAGCGGGTGTGGCTCAATCGATAGAGCCCCCCTTTACCATGCGGGAGACCCCAGGTTCGCTTCCCGGGACCTCCTTGTGAGAGCAGGCCCGGCCGGGCAGCGCGGTGGGCTGATGCAGCAGGACCTCACAGCAAGGGGGAGATAAGCAGACATGGAAGAAACACACAGTGAATGGACACAGTAAAACACAAGCAGCAAGGGGGGGGAAATAAATAAATAAATAAATCTTAAAAAAAAAAAATAAGTGAATTGATAATGCAAGATAAATTTGAGAAAGAAAAGAATTATTTCTTAATTTGGGTGAAATGACAAGGTCCAGTGGGTGGCCATCATTATTCAAGTCTGTCTGAAGAAATGAAGGCTCTTTAAAACAGAAGCTAAGAAACTATGAGTTCCTTTATGAGTTAAGTGTTATTAAATGCACGTTAATTCTATCATTCTTATACTTCTCAAAAGATTTTGAAATTCTTCACAAAGCACATTTTACTCTTTCATACATACAACCCTAACAATACAAAGGCATTGACTTAACCCCATTTTAAATTGGCTCTCTGGAAGCAAACACATTTCATGTGCATGTGTGTCCAATGCATATTTAAGAGGAAACTTGGTTCCTCTGTAGGCACTTTTTCCTAGAATATCAAAATGGGGACAATAGCAGGAGAAAAATAAAAGTATATTGTAGTGACTTTAGAGTCAGACAGTCTTGGACTTGAATTCTGGCCCAATCAATAACTAAGTGTATGAGGTTGAATAAGTCAAACTTTCAGAGCCTCAATTTCCTCGTCTATGTTTTATGTTGTTTTATGACTGAGTAGATGGTAACTATAAACTACTTAGCACAATGATGTGTGGTACACAGAATGTGCTCAGTAAATAGCAGATCTTACTATGAGTAAAGGCCAAGGACTCAAGTACTCAGGAGATGGTCCTCAGAAGCAGGGTTTTATTGGTATGTTCCAAGGAATTGCCTGCAACACAGTCAGCTGTGATGTGGAAGAGTGCAAGATTTAGGATTAAAAGCATCTAGGCCCCGAGGCCTGACTCTGACACTTTTAGGAAGGGTGAACTTGGTCTAATCGCTTATTGTCTCTGAGATTTGGGTTCCCCATCTGAAAAAAAAATCCTGGAACTTTTCTAAGGGAGATAATGTGAGTGACAGCCCTTTATAAATTATGAAGGACTCAAGAACTGTAGTGAGTCCCTTTGTCTCTGGCCCTAAGAAAGGAGATGTGATGCTGTAGAGTGATGTTCCAGGTTTCCCATCAGACGGGCTGCAGAGGTCTCATGAGCCCATAGCCATACTCGTATCAGATGCTGAGCCGTTAGCATTTGAGAGTAGGAGGGTTCATAAAGAAGAGCTCTTATGCAAGAAAGTTCTAGGCCAGCTTTCCCAGGTCGGTCAAGCAAGAACTATTTCACCATCTCTCCTCCTGAGCAGGAAAACTCACCCACACTCATTTTGCACAGAAGAAATTCCTCTTTTAAAAGATCCAGGAACTTGGAGGAAGAGGGGCGCTGGAGAGAAAAATCACTCTTGCTCAGCACTTTTTTAATTTTTTTTTCAGAGATGATTACTGCAGTGAGATCTGACTTTTTCATCTACATGTCAATGCAAATGATTGGCATGTTCCACAAAATCTTTCTTACAGCAGCAGTGACACGGAAAGAGCTTTGAAGTGAGTCAGAGCTTGGCTCAAAGCCCCCATCTTCTAACTCATGCGTAACCCTCAGACTACTTCCTTTGAACTCCCACTGCCTCTGGAAGCCACAAACATAGAGAAGACATCTCTTCTTGTCTCACTCTGTTGCTCTTAGAAGCCACACTGTAGGTTGCAATTATATTCTATCTTGAATTGGTTTCCATACATCTTTTCCTAAATTTATCGAGCCTTCTCTATTGCTGTGAGCAATAACACTATCTTACTTCATCTGAGAATTTAGTGCCTAGGCCTGAACCTAGCACATAGCAGCTTCTCAGTGCATGCTTATTGAATGACTGACTACAGGAATTAATTTTAAACTCATTGTAAGCTCCTTGAGTGAAGCTTCCAAAGTGTCCAGCATAGTGCAAAATAGTGCAAAGCAGGTGCTCAAGAAACACAAATTGATTAATTCCTCTATACTGCCTTTATCATCTCTTCCTTGCGCTTGATGAGCATCTTCCCTTATTTGGGAACTTGAGATTTCCTGCCCTGTTTTCCATTTCCCACATGCCACCAATTGCCTGTACAAACTGTCACACTCTTGGAGCCTTCTAGAAACTCCCCTTGTAGGTAGTATTGCCAGATTTAGCAAATAAAAATACAGGACACCCAGTTAAATATGAATTTCAGAGAAACACAAATGATTTTTTTAACAAATCAATTTTATGGGTACTTATTAATAAAGCAAACAGTTCATTCAAAGTGTACAATCAATGGTATTTGGTATAATCACATAGTTGTGCATTCATCATTTCAATCATTATTAGAGCATTTTCATTATTTCCTTAATAATAGTAATAAACAAAAACCAGACAAACAAGAAATTTCACCTCTCAATCTCTCTCTGTTTCCCCTGCTGTACATAGCTGTTATTTCTGGCTATTCTTGCACAATTATTTATTAAGCAGTTTTACTGAGATATATCCACATACCCCACGATCTATCTAAAGTGAATAATCAATGGCTTTTAGTATAATCACAATATTGTGCATTCATCATCATAAATAATTTTTGGTATATCATGCAACATGTTTTATATTTTATCTGGGAACCCTACTTATAGGGTCTCACTCCAAGCATTAACACCAACACAGAAGTTGTCATTTCTCAAAATTACACCTTTTAGGCTCTGCTCTCTGTAATTAGTCAGCTCCCACAGCATCCCGAAGGAAAAAACGAGCTTCTCAAATCTTCCTTCAAGCACAGGCCTTGCTCAGAGTCAGCTCCCTGCTTGATCTCAAGTTTCCTCCATTCAAGGAGTGAGCTGCTCTCTCTTTCCTTAGGGGTGGGATAGCTCCTGTAGACATTCAATTAACCCAGAAACCAAAGATCCAAATACTAAGCTTAGGTCTCCCCTTCTGTATTGCTCCTGAAACCATTTCATCTTTCCAAATCTCCCTGTTGCTGTCACTGAAACACAGAAACCTTGCCTCCTTCTCCCAACGTCAGAGACCTTTCAACTTCTCTCTTTCGTATGCCTCCTAGAATACTAAGTCACACGGTCCTGTGTTTGTTCCTGTTGCTGTTGCTTTTTTTTTTTTTTTT
>JAQZBX010056048.1:0-18278 GCA_029593785.1 Cabassous unicinctus
ATAAGATGGTGGGTTTTCATAAAATCAGGGTGGAAATATGTAGGAAAAGACTTGAATGGATACAAAAATTTGTAGAGGGTTTGTCAAAATAAATTTTGTCTATTGCTGACTACAATCTAATAAGCTTATTTAAAAGGGAAATTTTTTCTTAAGGTGAAGTAACTAGTCTATATGGTTATAAATGGTTAAAAAAAGAGTTAATAGGAAATTACAAGTGGGAGGTTATAAAAGCATATTCTAAACTGAGGGAATTGAATATTAAGGAAACCATTATTAAGTAAAAATGTATGGGTTGATTTGGTAACAAAAAATAACCTCAAAGCAAAGAAACCTGTCAGATGCCACCTTAATCTATTATGATCTTTGCTAAATTGGATTTGTTTACCAAATAGTATACTGATGCAAAACTAAAGATTGACTTTCTCTCTGTTAAAGTAAGAGAAACTTAAATTATGTTAAATTTTCTTAAATTATTAGTATGTTTTAAGTGGAAAAAAAAAAGTCCTTTTGAAGTGATCAATATACAAAGAACTAAGAATCTTTGACTTAGGAATGGCTTAATTTACTTCATATGTTGGTCTTACCATAGCCTCAACATTTTTTTTTTTTAAACACAGAGCCACTGCTATTTTGGAAGCTAAATCTTTTCCAAACTATTTTACTAACTTATTTGTCACTGTGATAAATAGAGGCCTATTTAAATATAATGTTCAGACCTGACAACTTTTAATATTCTAATAAAACCATTAAGAATATCTTTAATTGCAAACTGTTATAAAAAATTTTGTTCTTTCATCTTGTAAAAATTGAGGTGCCTAAATTTATACATTTATGAAAATTAACATTATTGATACATTTATATTTTAATTCACTGTGGAAAAAATTTATCCAAAAACTGAAAAATGTAATTTGTGTGTAAATTGTGGAAATGTTTAAATGGGGTATTATTGTGACAATGTTTTAAATTTTAGTCACATTTTATTCTTACCAATATTTTTATCAAGGTGTTAAACTTCTGTGGTTTTTTTTTTTAACTGGTTTCTCATAAAATACTGTGCATACCCACAGTATTTATTTCCTAAAACTATTGCAATTGTGTAGACTTATGCTTACTGCTAAGGGCAATCACTGAATACTTATAAAGATCCATATTGCACTTAACACTCTGACATTTTAAGGAATCATCTTCATTGTTGAAAGTAATATATTCTTAGGGTCACAATATTAATGTTCCAATAAGCATGTAATTATATTAAGTGATAACAATGGTAATAGGAAGGAAATCTTGATTCTATTGGAAATCTTATGTTCTCATAAAATTTACTAGAAAAATAGTTTTCTTCCAGTACTGCTGAATTTTCTTTGTGGTAAACAGTATCTTTCTAAAACAGAAAATGTGGAGGAGAAATGAGTTGTGTAATCTAATTATAATTTGGGGATTATATAGAATTCTTAAAGACTTTTAAAGATCTCACTGTCTAGTCTATCCTAATACTGATATGCATGATGGCATTGTTGGTTATAGTTTTAGTCATTCTTAGAAAAATGTGGTGTTATTATTACCGGATTTTGTCTAGATACTTGACTATGCTGCAGAAATGAATTTCAAGAGCACATCATGTTTATTAGGCCAGTAACTTATTAAGGTAGAGAGGGAAAAGAAACGGAAGAAAATAACAGATCATAGGTCCCAGGTAGAGAAGAAGGGGCTGAAGAGTGATAAAGAGGGATGATTTATAGACTACAATTTCCCGTTGTAGATAATAAAAGCCCACGTTTTACTTGCTTGTTGATCCATGCAGGAGTGGGGTCGGGGCACAGCTAGAGCAGGGCGCAGAAGGCAAGAGAGAAGGAAAGAGAGCTTTGTGTTTGCTTTTTAAACCATTAACTATTCTGCCCCTTTGCTAATGGCATGGGAGGAGTTCCAGCTGTTTGCTGTTTTGATTGATTTCCACACCCATCAATCCCCCAGTTGGGTCCAATGATAATGTCCCTGGAGCAGATCCGGGGCTTCTAGCGTCCAGAGGAAATCTTGTTCCGGATGGGATTCTAGCAAGGGTATTACAGCAGCCATCTTGGGGCTATTGATAACCATGTGGACTTCTGGCCAGGTTCCAAATCCATGTATTAATTCCATATTTTACTAGCCTGCTTCACTATGAAAACAACTAAAATATTTTTACACTGTTTGTAGTTAATGATTTCTAGAAACAGCTCTTTTTTTAAATGCTCATAAGGAAATTAGGACCTAGATTGTAAGATTTTGCAACAGTCATATTTATACCCGAGCTCTGATCTCTAATTGTTATTTCTAAATCCTTAGATGCTTTACTTTTTTGTGTATAACCTAATAGCTCCTTAGAATTTTTAAGGGCCTGTATGACACTTGGAATTCAGACCTAACATTAACCAGTTCTAAAGATGCTGAAAAAGCAGTGTTAATTCTAAAGGACCAACCTAATTAAAGAAGCTAAAAGAATCAAAATTCAATTAAAAGGTAAATAGGGCTAATCTAAAGAATAAGGAGAATCAGGATACGAGGGAAAAGGTAACATCAGTACTTTAAAACTTTAACTGCTTTCGGCACCAGAAAGAAGAAATTTATTTTGTCAAGAAAATTCTATAAATTTCTGTGGAGTACTATCTAATTTAACCTGACTAATCAGCTTATTTAAATGGCACAGCTAACATGGAACCTAAAGGAGTGAATGAGATTGTGATATTCTGTACAGAGTTGTTGTAATACCTTGATGCATTTCAACATGTTTTGGGCGTAAGATAGAAAATTATTTGCTAAGTTCCCTTAAGGACAGGGAAAAATGTAGAAATATTAAACTTCTTCACCTGGGAAATTTCTACTACTCTCTCAAACAACAGATGCTCCCAATTTATTGAAATGGTAGACCTCTGCAAGGTTAATCTTTGCAAAAGAAACATGCTAGTGAGCTGAACCCTTGATCTTGGGGCTTGCACCCATGAAACTTATTTCTATAATAACAAAACTAAACCTGATAATTAATGTGTAAGAGTCACCTCTAGAGAACCTCTTTGTTAACCAAATGTGGCCTGCCTTTCTCAGCCAAACTCTCACTACCTGTGCCTGCCCCCTTTGCTATGGCAAAATGGGACTTGACTTTCAGAAATTTTTCTGGCAGTGCAGGATTTGACAATTCTCAGGGATCAGCCTCCCTGACAATTTGAGATTAGACCAAAATGGGGAAAAAGAAACAGGATCCAATAAAGTTTTTTTAAGAAAAGAATTTATTGAAGTATATCATTCATACATGAACATACATAAACAATAATTGTTCAGTAAACATTTTTAACTTACAAAACAAACATGTGTAACATCATACAGGACTCCCACATATCACCCCACCACAAATATTTTGCATTGTTGTGAAACATTTGTTAAAAATTTATGAAAGAGCATCATCAAAGTATTACTACTAACTATAGTCTGTATCTTACTCCTCTATACTTTTTTTTCAAGGATTTATTTATTTATTTATTTACTTTTATCCATTTTTACCCCCCACCCCATTTTTGCTGTTTCTGAGCCCATTCACTGAACAACTCTCTCTGTCCATTTCCTGCCCTCTCTTCTCATCCTTCCCCTGTCTTCACTAGGATTCAATCCTCGAAAACTCCAATGTGGGAGAGAGGTGTCCTACCACCTGGGTCACCTTACTTTCTCGTTTTTTGGTGCATCTCGTCTTGGCTCTCCCTTGTGTCATTCTCCTGTTACGTCATCATCGTGGTACGTGGCTTGCGGGGCCTGACAGCACACCCATGCACAGGGTCTGGGGGGTCACCCACTCATGGGGTCTGGCAGCGCGCCCATGCACGGGGCCTGCTGGCCCGCATGCCTTCTATATTTTTCTGTTTTTTATTTTTACCAGGAGGTCCCAGGGATCGAACCCAGGTCCCTCCATATGGGAGATGGATGCCCAACCATTTGAGCCACATCTGCCTCCCTGCTATACCTCTTAAGGTTGACAAACGATATCTAGAGTTACAGTCTTTTTCCATACAGGATGGTCATATAATAAATCAGGCTTAGTTTATCACCAGCCATCTTAAAACCAGATCTAGGGAGAAAAACTACGTCTGGGGACACATGCATGGTTTCTAATATAGCGAATGTTTAGCCTACCCTGATTATCACAAAGTCAGAACACCGAGAATATTAAAATGACCCAATAAAGTTTTAATGGCTAAGAGATTTCAGATAAGTTGAGAGGTTATTCTTGAGGTTACTCTTATGCAGGCTTTAAGTAGGTAGTGCAAGAAAAAAGAAAAGAAAAAATTCCCCACGGTAGTCAAAGCCCAAATCAATACTCCAAACTATATCTAAGAAAAGCTGTAAAATCATTTCCTGAATGTAACATAAGGTTATTTAAACCTAAAATTCTCAATATACATACTAAGTTTATTTTTCAGAAATTATCTGAATTAGTCCTAAGCCAGACAAAGCATGGAACCCAGAGATCAAAATGTAGAGACTACATAATGTCGATGTCCCTTTTCAGCATGAAGAAGCCAGATAATCTGATGACCAGATTATCCCCAAGACTGGGAATTTTATAAACAGAAGAGGGAGGGGTTGTAACCAAGGATTAAAAATTAGCAGATAATTATGTTTATTAAATCATTATATAGATGCCATTATATGATGAAATAGCAAAAAGTTAATGATAAATTTACTGAAACTGGCTAGAGTAGTCCCAGCCCTGTTGATGGTTACTCTACACTTAATGTCACCCCTGTGTATGCTTACTGTTGTGCTAGTAATTCTGGATTGAACTCACCCTTGTGTATACTTACTATTGGGATGGTAATCAGTCCATCCAACTGTTCAATATCCATATGACAGACCTTGTAATTGGCTTTTGTTCTGTATACCCCTATCCCAAATTTGTCAGTGATCCTGGTTTGCTACCCCATCCCCATCTGTCCTGTCCAGCCCCTTAATGTTTATTGGTGAAGGAACCTGTGTTCAGCTCCACCCCAATTCATTGGCACTCTGATGTTATAAAATATTAGAATTTCTGCAGTTCAGAGAGGCAGTTTTGGGCCATAAGGCCACTGTGCTCCATTGTTTACACAACCAATAAAACCCTCTCTTTCAAACCCCAGGGTCATAAGAATTGGCTTTAAAGGTGCATTGGGAGGAAGCAACCTGCTTTTTCTTGATATCAATTCCACTCCATAAATCTATAACTTTTCCCCATATGTAGGACCAGACTCTCAGGAATGACCATTCCTGATGTCCCAGGATAACCAAAAACTAAGTTGTGATCAGTGATGTTTTCAGAAAAGATCTTGACCAAAAGGGAGAAATGTGAATGAAAAATGTTATAACTTAGTCTAAGAGACTTAAAATGAATTGCAGACTCACAGAGCTAGAGTATTGAAGATAGGATTTTAGGAAATAGAAAGGGAGAAGAAAGTTGTGAGCCAAAACCCATATAGGGAAAATCTATGATAAGGTGGAAGTGTGCAGTTGTGCAGTGGAGGGCCATGACAGGGGTGTAGTGATAGTATTGGGTTGGGTGGTGCAGGTTTGTCAGGGGTGTAAGATAGGGAGGGTGGGATAGACTGTCCATGGAACTGGGGGAAGAAGGGTTGTGGAAGGGAGCTGGTGTACACAGGGGATTGGTGGGTACGTGGTTGAAACAACAATAGTGGGAATGCACTTTTGGCAATATATCAAGGGAGGGTTACTGGTTTAGTGTGTTGGATGTGGGGGGCATTGGGGAAAAGGCACAGTTGGGGCAGGCCTCTAGGGCGTGTGTGAGTGTTCATTTTATAGTGTGGTATATCAGTGGGTGGAGACCCACATAACGAGTGGGAAGGCATTGCACTCTCATCCTAGGGAGGCCCGCTATGTTCTCAAATAGAGGGGTGGGAGACTCTCAAGAGCATGGGTGGTGCCTAATAGGGGAGGGCAGACCAGTGTTTCAAGCCCCCAGTTTGTTGCAAATAACTATGAATCTTGTCCTTCAAGGAGTGAAGCCTGGTGGTTGCCATGGGTCTCAATGGGAGGAGGAGGGAGGAATAGAATAGAAGGGATAGGGGGCATTTTGGTGGCAATGGAAGTGTTCTAAATGATCTTGCAATGATGGATGCAGGCCATGTTAAATTTCAGCAAAACATATAAAAGTGTATGGTCCAAAATGTAAATCATAATGTAAACCATTGGCCATGGTTAGTAGCTATATTTCAATATTTGTACATCAGTTTTAACAAATGTACCATCCACATAAAAAATATTATTTATAGGGGAAGGGGGAAAGGGGGAGGATTTTGGATATATGGGATTCCGCTCTATTCTGTACATGACTTTTTTTATAATCTAAAATTTCTTTGAAGACAAAGAGAAAAAAGTAAGAACCTTGGGTAATAAATGGAAGAAAATATCACTGTACATACAGGACATCAGATCTTACAGTGATGAAAGGCAAAACGTCAAAACAAATTTTTTGAATATTTTTTCACTAATTTTTTATTATACCCAATTTTTTTATTTTAATTTGTAACTTTTGTATTTTATTTCTTATTTTTAAAAATATCATTAATATTTCATTTTCTTATTAATTGTCTCTGACTATTTCATTGGCTTCATTTTTGAAGAAGTTTTGGATCACAGAAGGGTTAAAACTGTGGCAGGGGAGGATCATTGATGTGGGGTGTCAGTTATGGGGGATACATGGGAAGAAGTTCACCTGGGCATACATATAAGGCATATAAATGTCCTTTAAAATGTTCACAGGGCATTGTCACGGTGGGTGGATATTCACACAATAACCAAAAGAATATTGAATTCCCATCCTGGAGAGCTCTGGCACATTCTCTAATGGAACAGCAAGAATCCCCTAAGTATAGGGGCAATGACTAGTGAAGGAGGATGGTCCATTGACGGACCTTTGATTTTGGTGACTGCTGATGAACACTTACTCTCAATTGAAACTTAGCTTAGTATTATAGGGTGTCTATAAGTTACCTCCTGTGAGCCTCCTTGTTGCTCAAATGTGGCCTTTCTCTAAATCAAGCTCATTACATTCCCCCCAGCATGGGACATGACTCCCAGATGAGCCTCCCTGGCACTAGGGGATTACTACCAAACACCAACTAGCAATGCAACTGGAAAAAGACCTTGACCACAAGGAGAAAAAGGTAAAGAAAAATGAGTTTATATGGCTAAGAGACTTCAAAGCGAGTTGGGAGGTCATTCCAGAAGTTACGCTTATGCACATCTTAGCAGGATCTCATTGAAGGCCAAAGCCCATAGTAACCCAAAGAGCTGGGCTCCTGAGGGCTCTGGAGACATCCAGACACTATAGTCAGGGCAGATAGCTCAGGAGTTTGGTGCCCTGCCAGTGGGCCCTACTTTGGAATTTATGCTCCCCAGTGTGACAGAGTTGGACTCAGTTATGGTTTCCCTATACCTGGATCTACTGTCCCTTCTATTTGAATCTGTAATTAGTACTAGAGTTGGTAGGTATATGTCCAGCAGACATAAGTCTTTAGGCTCTCCATGTGCCAGCTGGGCCCTGAATCTCAGTAGAGTTGCAGCACCTGCTCTCCAATTCATTGTACTCAACCAGGACAAATGGCCAGGAGGAGATGATGGACAACCATCATACCAAAGAACCGAGAGAGTCTGCAGCTGTGGCAGGAGGGTCCCATCCATTGGCCATATGGGATCTAAGCCCCCTCTCAGTTAGGTGTGGAGTGGGAGTCACCATCCCAGAATCCTCAGTTTGGGGAATGCCATATGGATTAAGTAAACTTATTGGCATTCTACAATAGACTTATTGTGATTCTAGCAAATGAAGAACTTATATCATTAATGTGGAGGCAGTGGCCACTGGAGGTTCTGAGGATAGTGAGAGGGGAAAACAGGAGTGATACGAGGGCATTTATGGGACCTGGGTGTCACCTAAGTGGCATTGCAAAAACAGATGTAGGCCAATATATATTTTGTCATAACCTACAGAACTTTGTGGAGAGAGTGTAAACTACAATGTAAACTATAAACCATGCTTAGTGGCAATGCTCCAAAATGTGTTCATCAATTGCAATGAATGTACCACACTAATGAAAGATATTGTTAATGTGGGAAACTGAGAGGTGTGAGGAGCTGCGTATATTGGAATCCCTTATATTATTCATGTAACATTTATGTAATCTACATGTCTTTAAAAATTATTAAAAAAATAAGAGACTTAAAATGGCGTCCATGCCACACTTAAAGCCCCAAAACTGCCTATTATAAAGAAAATCTAAGCAGCTACCCAAACCATTCCCTTTCTGAAACAATGAAACCTCTTTCTAAGACCGCTGCCCTAACACACTTTTACATTTTTTTTTCTCCCTCATTTTACTTTCAAAATCTGCCTGACAACGTGAGCTTGGGACATAATTTAGGTTGCTAACTTAGAATTGTTGCAATTCTAAGACACCAAATAAATGCTTTTCTTTCTTTAAAGCTCAGATTGTTACTCTCAATCCACATTACCAAGTTTGGAATGTCATCAATTTCAGAAGCATTCCTTTCAACAATGCTGCTTAAACAACTGCAATTACTTTAAAAGAGTTAAGTGGATATCATGGCCATGGGTTCAGTAAATATTTAGTCAGCCTTTACTCTGTGCAAAGATTTGTTTTATGGGCAGCAGGTGCAATATTAAACAAAAGAGACCACTCCATACTTACATGGCATTTATGTTCTAGTTGGGCGAAAGTGACAATAAAAAAATAAATCAGTTAAATCATACTATATAAAATGCTGTAGAGGAAATGTAAAAGGGATAGGACAGAGAATAACACAATGAAGCAAAGGATGACTTTAAAACAGTTGGGGAGGATGGGTTGTGCTGTCGTAGAACTGGGGGAGAGGGTTGGGAGAGGGGGCAGGTGAACTCTGGGGATTTGCAGGTATGTGGTTGAAGCTACAACATTGAGAATGTTCTCTTGGATATCATTGACCATGATTAGTAGCAATGTTTCAATATTTGTACATCAACTGTAAAAAATGTACCATCCACATGTAAATGTTATTAATAGAGGAGAGGTGAAAAGGGGGGGATGGTGGGTATATGAGAATCCCATTTATTCTGTACATGACTTTTCTGTAACCTAAAACTTTTTTGAGGATGGAATGATGAAATTAAGAAATTGGGGGACTAGATGGAGGGAAGTGTCACTGTACACACAAGACAACAGATCTTGCAGTGATGAAAGACATAATGACATTTAAAATATATATATATTTTTTAATGCTTTTTATTACTCCAATTTTTTGTATTTTATGATATTTTTAAAACTATCATTTCATTTTCTTATTAATTGTATTTGGTTATTTTGTTGGCTTCAGTTTTGAAGAAGTTTTGGATCACAAATGGGATATTGCTGTGGTGGGGGGGCAGGGAGGATCATTGGTACAGGGTGTCAATGATGGGGAATGCATGGGAGGAGGTTCACCTGGGGCATGCCTCTAGGGCATATGAATGTATTCAAGTGTTCATGGGGCATTGTCACAGTGGGTGGAGATTCACACACTAACTGAAAAATATCAAATTTCCATCCTGGGGGCTCTGTCACATTCTCCAATGGGATAGCAAAAATCCCTGGAGTCCAGGGCAGTGATTGGTGAAGAAGAATTGACCATTGACAGACCCTTGATATTGATGACTGTGCTTATGAACATTTACTTTTGAAATTGAAACTTAGCTTAGTATTATAGGATGCCTAAGAGTTAACTCCTGAGTGCCTCCTTGTTGCTTAAATGTGGCCTCCTTCTAAGCCAAACTTGGAATATAAATGCATTATCTTCCCCCTACTGTGGGACATGACTCCCAGAGACTAGCCTCCCTAGCACGGAGGAATTACTACCAAACACTGACTAGCAATGCAACTGGAAAAAGACCTTGACCAAAAGGGGGAAAAGGTAAAGTCAAATGAGTTTATATGGCTAAGAGACTTCAAAGTGAGTTGGGAGATCATCCCAGACATTATGTTTATGTACGTCTCAGCAGGATCTCGTTGACTGCCAAAGTAAATATTGCCTCAAAGTTCAGGACTCCTGAGGGCTCTGGGCACATCCAGACACTATAGGCAGGACGGACAGTTTAGGAATTTGACACCCACTAGTGGGCCCTGCTTTTTAAATTTATGCTCCCCAGTGCTACAGAGCTGGACTCAGTTGTGGTTTCCCTACACATAGCTCTTCTGCCCCTTCTATTTGAACCTACAGTTAGTACTAGAGTTGATAGATGTATTTCAACAGACTTAAATCTTTGGGCTGTCCATGTACTTTTTGGGCCCTGAATCTCAAAAGAGTTGCAAAACCTACTCTCCAGTTCATTGGACTCACCCAAGACAACTAGCAAGGAGATGATGATGAACAGCAACCATCCCAAGGAACAGAGAGAGTCTGCAACTGCAAACAAGATAGTCCCATCCATCTGCCCCATGTGATGAAAGCCCTCTCTCAAGTAGAGGCAGAATGTGTATCATCATTCCAGAATCCTCAGGATTGAGGAATGAACTATGGACTAGAGTAGACTTACTGTTATTCTACTATAGACTTATTGTGATTCTAGCAATGGAAGAACATTTTCATTGATGGGAAGGCAGTAGTCACTGGAGGTACTTGGGGAGGCAGAGGGAAAAATAGGTGTAATATGGGGGCATTTTTGGGACTTGGAATCGTCCTGAATGTCATTTCAAGGACAGATATAGGCCATTGTATATCTTATCATCATTTACAAAATTCTGCAGAGGAAAGTAAACTACAATATAAACTATAATCCACGCTTAGTGGCAATGCTCCAAAATGTGTTCATTAATTGAAACAAACGTACCACACTGATGAAGGATGTTCTTAATGTGGGAAATTGTAGTAGGATAGGGAGCAGGACATATGGGAATCCTCTATATTTTTTATGTAACATTTATGTAATTTAAGTATCTTTGAAAAAAAATTTTAAAGTATATTTTTAAAAACTATAAATAGAACAGTTGGTGAAGGAAATCCTCCCTAAGTACGGCCATGTGAACTGCACAAAAGTGATGAGGAAGAGTCAGCATGTGAACATCAGGAAGAAGAACATTCCTGGAAGCAAGAAGAGACATATGAACGCCAGAAGTCTTGAATCAGGACAATGTGAGGGAAAAACAATACATACGGGTGAGTATGCCAGGTGAGGACACAGAGATGAGTGAGTGGGAGCAATTGTGCAGAGCCTTATGCCAAGGCCATTATAATTTACTCTGTTCGATGAAACAGAGATCTTTCCTTCTCATAATCAGCTTAGCACAGCACCTCTAAGTGACTTTTACATGAGAAAAAATAAATCCTAGAAATTAAAGTTTTAAAAGAGCATGAGGAGGGAAAGTGGAGCTCAATACTGTGACTCTACTAAAAAGTGTAACAAAGAACAAATGGCAGAAAAGACATACAAAATCTTCTGGGTAAAGACAGTGCTTGAGTGCACATGTTTATTTCACTTTGTCCTGATTTTAATTTAGTGCTAAATTAATAGTACAATTAAGGTTGTTGGTGATCTTTCAGGAAGAATAGAGGAGAGTGGATAATGACAGTCATCCTGGTCAAATCAAATTCTTCATTCCACAACCTTAAAAATCCCTTCTAATCATTTTACCCATGTCATCTTAACTCATTGCCTCTCACATATGGAATGGATATAGTTAGATAAACACTCAATTTTTGCTGTAGTTTCTTCCATGACACACAGTCTGATGTGATCTCTTGGTACCCTGAGGCACTCTCACTCAATTTTTTCACTTTTTGTCAGGACTTTTAGCTCTCTGTATTTATCTTGATTGTTTATATGTTTACTTATTTATTGCCAAAGATGATCCACTAGAAACTGTTTAGACGTGTAGGCTATGGTACCAAACAACATGGGTTCAAATCCTACCCTGGGGAGAATGGAAGGGGCAAAGGGGAACTATTGCTTAATGAGTACAGAGCTGTTGTTAGGGTGTTGAAAAAATTTTGTATTTGATGGTGGTGATGATAGCCCCTTACTGCATATGTAATTGATCCCATTAAATTGCATACCTAAAAGTGGTTAAAGTGGGAAAATTTTGTGTACATATGTATTACCACAATAAAAATTAAAAAGAATACATATCCTATCTGGAGAATTCACCAGCTTTTTAACCTCAAGTAAGTTCTATTAATTATCAAAGCATCCATTATTTTTCTAGAAAGCAAGAGTAACATGGATTTCATAAAATTCTTAGAGGATTAAAAATATGAAAGTTTCCAAACTATCTGAATATTATAGTATATAAATACTAGGTATTTATACTAGGTATTCTAAAATTATTATTATTCTATAGCTTTTATGGTTTTCATTAAATATCATTACATTTTGTTCTCTTTTTCAACCTGATTTTGATTTGGGAGACACTTTGACTTTTAAGGTGAATTTTTTCAGAGGGCTAATTTCATCCATCTGGCATTAATATTATTAAATTTACCCTGAAGAATAAGCACATAATTCATGGTAACTTAATATAGTATTTATATACAATTGCATAGTAAAAACAATTCATAGAATTTCAAAGTCATTCAGGAAAGGGACATGGATGAAATAGTGAGAGAAGCAATAAAGATAATAACATTTATTAAGCATATCCTTAGTACCAGGCACTTAACTGGATACCTGCACACTCCCTTGTCTCGTGCAAAAATAACCCTATCAAATACTTGTTACCATTTCATTGTACATATTAACCAAGACTAAAAAAAGTCTGAGATAATTTGAAATGGGTGCTGGTTACATAAACTACTAAGATGTAATTCAATACTAGTTCTGTTGAGACCAGAGCTCCAAATCCATCCCATTGCCTGAAACTCTGCTGCCTCAAAAACTTCCAGAGGCTGAAAAATCTCCGTAAGGTGAATAAAGTCCTCACCTGAAGTTCAAGGAAAACTTCATGTGAAAATGTATTGATCAGATAAGAAGGTAACTTATACATTTACAGAGACAAGTGTCAGCAGAAGATCCAGAAACGCCCTGAATTGGCTAGAATAAGACTCCTCTTATCTAGAAGAGATATCAGCCCAAATCTGAAAAAAATGTAAGTTTAAACAGCCTCAAAAATGTTACTTTATGCTATATGCTAATCACTATTACAAGCACTTAATATATATTAAGCCATGATTTCCAGAGATAGAACATTATATTATTAAAAATGCCCAGTCTTAGAAAAAAAATAAAAGAATGAGACAAACAAAGAGAAAAGAAAGTATAGCTGAATCACAGGGGAAAAAAAATCTGTCCTTGAGCACAAAGATACATTGGAAAATTATTGAAAGGCAGTAATTCAACTGTGTTTTTTATACTTGATGTGCAAAAGGAAAACATGGGCAAATAAGCAAAAGACACCAGAAGAATATGTAACCAAATTAAGGAGTATCAGCAATGATGTAAATATTGAAACAAGTAATCAATTAGAAATTTTGGAATGGAAAGTACAATACTGGCATAAAAAATTCTCTAGAAGGATTCCATAGATTTGAGCAGGCAGAAAAAAAAAGTCTTAGCGAATTTGAAAATAGATCAATTGACATGTGTGCAGTGAACTCCTATATGGGGTCTCATGACTCAGTCACAAAAGAAATTTTCAGCAAATGACCACTTTATTAGTTACACAACACAAAGCATCCAAAAGAGCAGGGGAAGAGATCACATCATAGCCAGTCCTCCAGTGAGACCAACAGCTCTGATCAGGGTTAGAGGATGGCAGCTCAGCACACCCAGCTTAACATCTGAGATGAGAGATACTTGTGCTTCCCAACAGTCCCAATTTATACTCCTCAGGGGAGGGACGTCTCCCAATGACCAAAAAGCATGGACCAGGCAACCTTTCTACAGAGTTGTGCTAGGAAGCAACTGGGTCTTCTTTTTCCTGGCTTCCAGATTTAAGATATTTTTAGGCCATTCCAATAGACTTAACTTCTACCCTGGCTGAAGAATAGAAACATATTGAGACATCATCACATTATAGCAAAGAAGGGGGTGTATAGGCAAGGGATGATAGGTGGCCAATAGGTGTGTTTCTGACTTTCCCTTTATACTGTACCTAGGCTACTGTGCCAGTCCTAGTCTGCTCCTTTTCATTAGCTTCCACAATATAAACTCACCTCGCACTTCAGGAAAGAAGATGGAGACAGATAGGGCCTACTGTCCCATGGCTCCAAACAATATTGACAGTAAAGTTTTGGGAACAGCACTGATTGCAGCAAATGACTGGAACTTTACCTACTCCAAGCAGAGTGATCAGGCCTGTCTGGAGTAATGGTTGAATCCATCTCCCTCCTGCTGCAGTCTGCCAAAAATGTCCAACATACAATGTTTTTGTACACTTTGCAACCAGTGAGCTTTGTGTTAGATTGTAGTTGCCTCCTTTTCCACCTCCCCTGAAATATTAACCCACCTATAGCAGGAGGTGTTAGCCAAAGAACAGGTGCTTCCTTGTGTGGCTAGGAGGAAGTCTAAGGCAATGTGATTATCAAGCACTATTTTGACTAGTGATTTTTGCTGAGCCTAAAGTGATCATGCTATGAATTCAGCAATGATATTCAAGGTGGCTAACACAGAGTGTATCATGTGTTCATTGGTGTTTACTTCTAGCCAGGGTGATAATGATCTGTGTGTCTCAGGCCCCATGGACCCAGCCCACTGGATTGTCACCCCATGCCTGTTAAGCGTATCTAAGCTCACTTCTGTTATTCCACCCTGCCACCTGGCTATCTTAACCTCCACCCCTCTGGTAATCTAAATATTGCCATGGATGTGTAGAAATTAGAAACCTTGTCCATGCTGGTGAGCATGTAAAATGGTGAAACCCCTATAGAAAAACAGTTGGAATTTCCTCAAAAATTCAAACATATAGAGACTTCTGGTCAACCAACAAAGTGGAGTGAAGTGCTGAAGGGTTCTGTTCCCTACAGAATATTGAAAAACTAGCAAAACCTGGCAGATCCATCATTCTCAGACATTAGAAGAAAGAATTGTACCAACTGGATGAGTAGTGAATCAAGAAAAAAAATTAAAAATGGCAGTAAAGCGACAGGCATCCTTGCTGTGGCTTTGCAGATTGAGTGTTGACCCTACAATCTGAGCTACCATCTGTAAGCATTCTTCTTGCTACATATCCTCCAGTAACAGATCAGAAGTGGTTTATTGAGCTACAAGGTTAGATAACTCCTCATGGTGATCTAATACAGGTTTCAAAGACAGAGAAGCCACCTCTTTATCTGTGCAATGGGCCCCATATGACAGGTAATTGAAATTGCATTTCCATTGACTAAAGGAACTCCTATGTTCATTTGCTGCTAGAATGATTATGATATAACCCATAATGTATGGTTATTACAGGTCTTGAAATAATGTTATGTCCTTCAGTAATACAGTTTCAAACAAAATCCAGTAAGAAATAATCTATTATCTTTGAAATGGTGTTAATTTTTAGATGGTTCAGTTCAAAAGCTTCCAAGTTCAAAGGCTTATCCATCACTGCTGGGTGAAAATTCCAGTATCCCTTTCAGAGGACATTGATCAGAAAAGACAACTGGAATATGTCCAAACAATTGGTAATTAAACAGCATGCATCTAAGCAATTTTTGGATTAAGGAGAAAGTCTCAGAGTAAATAAAATTGTACATATATCTGAATAAAAATTAAAATGAAACATATCAAAACATGTGCAATGGTGCTAAAAGAGTATTAAGAACAACGTAATGAACTCTTCAACCTAAATGGAAAACCTAAGACCATAAGACCTAAATGTAAAACCTAATATTATAAGATAAATAAAAGTCTATATATTCATACAAAGATTTATAGTCAAAATCTGATACTAATCTTATGTCCATTAGCAGGTAAATGAATAAACAAACTATGATATATTCATACAATGGAATACTACTAAGCAATAAAGCAAATGAATTATTGATACAAGTTACAACACAGATTGATCTCAAAATGATTATGTTGAATGAAAGAAGAAAGAAGACTATACAGAATATTTTTCAATTTATATAAAATTCTTGAAAAGGCAAAGTAATCTATAGTGACAGAGAATAGATCAGTAGTTGCCTGAGAACACGGTGGGGTAAGATCATGATGAGGGAAGGACAGAAGTATTAACAAAGGGCCTTAAAAAACCTTGGTGTTATGAACATGTTCAGTGTCATACTGTGATAATATTTTTATTGGTATGTAGTTATGTCAAATACTTTATAAATTGTGTATTTTAAATATGTGCAATGTATAGCATATCAATTATAGCACAAAAACTATTAAAACAGAAACAGGAAAGCAGATGTGGCTCAAGGAGTTGGGTACCCACCTACCACATGGGAGGTCCCAGGTTCAGTTCCCATTGCCTCCTAAAGAAGATGAGCAAGACAGCAAGCTGAAACAATGGGCTGGTGCAGCAAGCTGATGCAACAAGATGACTCAACGAGATGACTCAACAAGATGATGCAATGAGGAGGCACAATGAGTAGACATAATGAGGAAAACACAAAGAGATACACAACAAGCAGGGAGTGGATGTGGATGAGAGCGCACAAGGAAAAAACACAGAGAGCAGACGGAGTGCAAACAACAAAGTGGGGGGAGTAAGAAATTTAAAAAGTTTTAAAGTCTTCAAAAAAAACTGAAACAACTTTGATTCCTAGTGCCTAACAGTCTTTGAGCCTTAGATTTTTATATATAAAGTGAGGTCATAAAATTTTCTTACAGTGTGGGAAATGATATAAATAATATGATTATTACTTACCAAACAGGGTCCAACAATTCAAACTTTTCTTCAACATCTAGCCCTTTAAAACAGTATATTTGTTAGTAAGAAGCAGGTTTCAAGTATGGTTTTAATGTCATAAACTGATATATCTAGATAGAGATAGATGATGAATGGATGATGGATGGATGAATGGATGGATGGATATAAGTAGGTAGGATGGGTTGGATAGATGATAGAGATAGGTAGATTGATAGGTAGGTAGCTAAATAAGTAGATAGATAGATAGATGATAGATAGATGAAATAAGTTAATAAAGGGTTACAAAAAGTAATAAATTTACAAGAGACTCTAACGTTGAAGTTTACATTTTCCAGGTTTTTACATAATCTTGGTTAAACCAAGATACTTTTTCAAATTCCTTTGTCAAGCCAATAGGAAACCAATGTATTGATACATTTGTAAGTATAGTGGAGTCTAGGCACTGATAAAGCCAAAAGAAAAATGAAAATGTGATTAAGCTAACCATGTACAACACCATTCTGTTTTTATCTTTTTACACATTATCTCTCCTGCAAAAAGATTTTTTTTTAAATGATGCTATTACTTTAATAGCTTCCATTTGCATTCTGAATTTTCATTGTGCTGGTTATCCGATTCCACTTATGTGGTAAAATTTGTGGGCTGCATGGCTATTTTAATGTCATGCCTTTTATACTGTAATTGAGAGAAGTCTCCAATGAATAAAATAAATAGTTTCAGAGGGTTCTTAAGCCCTCAACAGACATCAGATAAAATGGTAAGAGTGCCTCTAAATCCCTCTGGTACTATATTTTCTAATCATGAAAGAAATGTCATTATTGTAAATTCCCAGCCTTTGTCTGAAAATCTTGTACCAGATCCCTTGAGCGCCAGTTCAGTTAATTGACTCAAACAATTTCCTTTCTAATCTCTAAAACATTTTCATATTTAAGACAATAAATGAGGTAGTTAAGGGGCTCATTCATTGTTGGTCATTAATATACCAGGGAAATAGGAAAATTACTCCTAGTCTCTGTGACGTGAATAATGTCTTTTTTTTTCTTCCAATGGTTCTGACCTGTACAAGGGTAAAAGCATGGTTTCTCCACAACTGAATTTAGGAAAATCTTATTTTCCACTTGCTTTGATTTCAACACATATATCTGAATACTCTTCCTTTTCTTCCAGTAATAAATTTGATAGGTAGCTCGATAGGGTATGCCAATTTAAAAATTAAATTAGTTAATAATAACTTTGAAATTATTGATTAGTTTAGAAGAAGAATAATTACATTTTCTCTGAACCAGTACATAAGGTTAATGCAATTGGGAGTGTGATGGCTCCAGTAACTTTGACACTAATTGGCGATTGTGTTACATGTTAAGATAAGGAGTCAGCATGAACAAATTCTCCTGAGGTTTTCAGGAAGACAAAGCTATTTGTTCACAAACCTGCTTTTCTCC
>JAQZBX010056049.1:0-18272 GCA_029593785.1 Cabassous unicinctus
AATCTGTTCTCATTCCCATTTTGTATATTTTTCTTATATTTTCTTTGTGATTATCATGGGGTTTAATTTAACATTACAAATTCATAAATCACTTTAGATTTGATACCAACTTAATTTTAGTATGATACAATACTCCTCCATCCCTGCTCTTTATGAATTTCTTTTCACAGATTACATCTTTATACCTTGTGGGTCCAAAACAATAGTTATCATTACTTAAATGCATTTGCCTGGTGTATCCTCTAGGTGGAGTTACATACTAAAAATACAATACATTAGTTTGGGAGTTTATAATTACCCAGGTGGTTACGTTTAAGAGATCTTTATGTCTTTATACTACTTTGATCATCTGTCTCCTGACCTTTCCTTTCAGTCTAAACAATTCCCTTTAGCATTGCTTATAAGGCAGGTCTAGTGATGAGGAACTCCCTCAGCTTTTGTTTATCTGGGAATGTCTTAATCTCCCCCTGTGTTTTGAAAGAGTTTCTCTGGATATAAAATGCTTGTCTGTTAATTATTATATTTCACCACTTTATAAATATTTTTTTCCCTCTGCCTTCTTGCCTCCATGGTTTATAATAATAAAAAAAAATTGGCACCAAATCTTATTGCGGCTCCCTTTTACATGATGCATTGCTTCTTTCTTGCAACTTTCAACGTTCTCTTTTTCTTTGACTTATGACAGCTTGATTACAATGTGTTTGGTGTGGATCTCTTTGTATTTACCCTTTTTGTTGTTTATTGGATTTATTAAATGTAAATATTCATATTTTTCATTAAACTTGGGATGTTTTTTGCCATTATTTCTTTAAATATCCTGCTGATCCTTCTTCTCTTTCTTCTCCTTCTGAGATTGCCATAATGTGTATATTAGTATCTTTGATGGTATCCCAGAGGTTACTTAGGCTTTGTTCACTTCTCTTCATTCCCTTTTCTTTCTCCTTAGCCTAAATAATTTCAGATGTTTTGTTTTCCAGTTCGATTCTTTCCACTGCCACTTGCAATTCTACTACTGAACAGTTCTAGGGAATATTTAATTTCAGTTATTGTGGTCTTCAGCTCTGTTTTGTTCCTTTTGATAATTTCCATGTCTTTATTATATTCTAATTTTTTATGCATCATTTTCCTGATATTCTTTAAGTTTTTCCTCCATGTTTTACTTTAGCTGTTTGAGTATATTTAAGATCATTTTTTAAATCTTTGGTATGTCCAAATCTGGTTTACTTTATTGATTGTTTCTTATGTTTTATTTTCTTCCTTTGGAATGGTCATTTCCTATTTCTTTGTTTTGTAGTATTTTGTTGCACATTGTACATTTTACTAGTTTGGTATATTAACTGGAATTAATTGTTTCTGATCCCTTTTGACACAGATTTCCATGAATGCTAGGATGTAGCAAAAAGCAAAGAAAGCAATGCAAAGAACATATTTCACTGTCATTGCAAATTGGCTCTGTGATAGTTGGTCTTCTTCAGAATTTAGCCCTCCTACCCAGAAGTTCAGCCTGAGGCAAAAGCACAGGGTCTCTCCAGTCTTTCTGAGCATACTTCTTATCCTGGGCCTGTGCTCCATCGCTGTTAGGAATTCTCCCCTTTTTGGGGATCTGAATGTTCCTCATCTCTCTAATAAATTGATTTTCCTTCCCTCCTCTGTGCTTTAAATCCTGGAACCCTTAGCCCCAGGCCACTTTGATTTAATTGTTTCTTATGCTGATTAAGCCCTCTGGAAGCTGCTTTTGTGCCCAGGGCAAGTTCTGGATGGTAAGACAGAGAAGAGTGTACTGCTTCATGGTTTTCAGGCTGCCACTTGATAGTCACAAGCATAGATGCACCCCCAAATGCGTTTAGGGGTTACTATACTCCCTCTGGTATATGCAGGAAACCTGGGTTGACAGTGCAGGCTGATTCCATGCTATCCTGGGAAGTGGTTGGGGAAGGGCCAGCCAGGGTGCTAGGAATTTTCCTACCATGTTTAAGTTGTGTTTTCTTGATTCAGTGCTTGCTCAGCTACTGAGTCCCTGTAACTCTATTCTGGAGTTCTGAGGAAGACGACAGACAGATTCTGCTAGTTGTTCAAAGATTCTCCTGGAGCATCTCATACTGCCATTTTGGTCAATTGAATAATTTCTCTGTTTTTATCATTAACTTTGACATTATCGAATTATTATGTCACAGAATGGTTTCCATTTTCCTCTTGGACACAAAAATTTGGGGTATATTGAGCAAACAAATTATGGATATTCATGTACAAGACTTATTATAAACATGTGTTTTCATTTTCTCTTTGTGAATACCTAAGTATTACTAGTATTAAAGCTTGATCCCAGGCTAGGTATGTGAGAAGTTCTTTTTTAAAAAACTCTATTCAGTATTATTTACATGAACTAAAGTTCACCTGTTTTTTAAAATACAATTCATTGATTTTATTAAAAATAAGTCTACATTTAAGAAACCATAACCAAAATCCAATTTTAAATCATTTTTAAAATATTTATTGTAACTACTTTTTTGTTTTTTTGTCTTTTCATTTTTTCATTTCTTAAAAGATACTTAGATTACATAAATGATACACAGAACATATAGGGGGTTCTCATGTGTCCTGCTCCCCACACCTCCCACATTTTCCCACATTAGCAACATCCCCCATTAATGTGGTACATTCATCCCAATTGATGAACACATTTTGAAGCATTGCCATAAAGCATGGATTATAGTTTACATTGTAGTCCACACTTTCTCTCACCCAACTCTGTAGGTTATGGCAAGATATATAGTGGCCTGTACCTGTCATTGTAATGTCATTCAGGATGATTCCCAAGTCCTGAAAAGGCACCCATACTACACCTGTTTTTCCTTCTCAGTACCCTTAGAACATCCAGTGGCCACTGCCTCCAAATCAATGATATTTCTTCCATTGCTAGAATCACAATAGGTCTATAGTAGAATGCTAGCAAGTCTACTTTTAGTTCACAGTTCATTTTCCAATCTTGAGGATTCTGGGATGGTGATTCACACTCCACATTTAATTGACTGGGGATTTCGATCCATATGACCAATGGATGGGATACTCTTGCTTTCAGCAGTAGATACTTGGTTCTTTGGTATGTTGGTTATCCATCATCTCCTCCTTGTTAGTTGGCCTGAGTGAGTCCAATGAACTGGAAAGTAGGTGTTGCAACTCCGTTGATATTCAGGGCCCATTTGGCACATGGACAGCCCAAAGATTTAGTCAGTCCAACTTTAGCACTAATTATACGTTCAGATAGAAGGACAAAAGACCCATGTGTAGGGAAAGCACAACTGAGTCCAACTCTGTCATCCTGGGGAGCATAAATTCCAAAGTAGGGTCCACTGGCAAGGGACCAAATTCCTGAGCTACCTGCCCTGACTTAGTGTCTAGATGTCTCCAGAGGTTTCAGGAGCCCCCCTATTTGGGGTAGCATCTAATTTGGCTGTAATTGAGATCCTGTTGAGATGTGCATAAGAGTTACCTCTGGAATGACCTACTGACTCACTTTGAAGTCTCTCACCATGTAAACTCATTTGTCTTTACATTTTCCCCCGTTTGGTCAAGGCCTTTTTTTTTTTTTTTTCCAGTTGCGTTGCTTGTTGGTACTTGGTAGCAATCTCTCAGTGCCAGGGAGACTCATCCCTGGGATGAGTCATATCCCATGCTGGGGGGAAGTTATTGCATTGATATGCTGAGTTTGACTTAGAAAGAAGCCAAATTTGAGCAACAAGGAGGCTTACAGTAGGTAACACTTAGGCAACCTACAACGCTAGGCTACATTCAATTTCAAGAGCAAAGGCTCATAAGCATAGTCATCAATATCAAGGACCTCTCAATGGACCATCCTCTTTCATAGTGATTGCCCATCTACCTGGGGGATTTTTCCTGTTCCATTAAAGAAGGAGGCAGAACTCCCCAGGATGGGAATTTGATATTCTTTTGGTTATTGTATGAATGTCTACCCACTGGGACAATGCCCCATGAATATTTGAACACATTTATATGCCTTATGTGTATGCCCAGATTAACTTCCTCCCTTGTATCCCCCATCACTGACACCCCACACCAATGATCCTGCCTGCCCTGTCATGGTTGTAACCCTTCTGTGGTCCAAAACTTCTTCAAAAAATGAAGCTAAAAAATAGCCAAATACAATTAATAAGAAAATGAAATAATAATGATAGATTTTAAACATAAGAAATAAAATACAGAAAATTAAAAAAAACTAAAAATAAAATAAAATGAAAATTGAGATATTAAAAAATAATCAAATATTTAAAAAACTTTTTTGACTTTTTGCCTTTCATGATGGTAAGATCTGTTCTCATGTATGCACTGTGACATTTTCTCCAATTTATTCCCCCACTGGCTTACTTTTTCTCATTTTGTCTTCAAAGAAGTTTTAGGTCACAGTAAATCACATACAGAATACAGGGGACTCCCATTTACCCAACATGCCTCCCCCTTTCCCCCTTCCCATATTAATAATCTTTTTATATGTGGATGATACATTTGTTACAACTGATGTACAAATATTTAAACATAGCTACTAACCATGGTCAATGGTTTACATTTTGGTTTACATTTTGGACCATGCACTTTTATAAATTTTTGATGAAATTTAACATGGCCTATATCCAACATGGCAAGATCATGTAGAATACTTCCATTGCCCCCAAAATACCCCTGGTTCCATCTAATCAATTCTTCCCTTCTCCTCCCCTTGGGGCCCACGGTGACCACCAGGCTTCATTCCTTGAAGGACAAGATTCATAGTTACTTGCAACACTGAGGGCTTGTCATGCTGGTCTTTCTTCCCCTATGGCACTACCCATGCTTTCGAGCAACTCCCACCCCTCTATTTGAGAACATAGCAGGTCTCCCCAGGATGGGAGTCCAACTCCTTCTGGCGCTTTATTTGGATCTCCACCTACTGATACAACACACTATGACAAAATGGTCACCCGCACACTCCCTAGAAGCCTACCCCAGGTGTGCCAGTCCCGAATGCCCCCATAGAACACCCTAAACCAGTAATCCTTCCTTGTCATATTGCCAAAAGAGCTTTCCCAGCATTGTAGTTTCAACCACATACCCACCAATAACCTGTGTTCACTTGCTCCCTTGCTCAACCCTTCCCCCAGTTCCATGGACCATCCTACCCACACTTCCCACCAGAATCCCTGTCAAACCTATACCATCCAACCAATAGTATCAGTACACCCCTTTCATATCCCTTAACTGGACAACTACACACTTCCACCTTATCATATGTTATGCCCATATGGGCATTGGCTCACAATCTTCTCCCTTTCTATTTCTTATAAAACTCTCTTCCGGACAATATCTCTGTGAGTCTGCTCAATTTGCTTAATTCATATCTGTGAGGTCATGTAATATTTGTCTTTCCATGCCTGGCTTGCTTCACTAAGCATAAGGTACTCAAGATTCATCCATGTTATCCCATGTGTTAGTACTGTATTCATGCTTACTGCTGAATAATATTCCATTATATGTATAAGCCACATTTTGTTTATCCATTAAACTGTTGATGAGCATTTGGGTTGATTCCAACTTTTGGCAATAGTGAATAATGCCGCTATGAACTTTGGTGTGCATGTATGGGTTCATGTCCTTGATTTCAGTTCTTCTGGGTATGTAACCAGCAGTGGAATTGCTGGATCATATGGCAGTTCTATAGTTAGTTTTTTGAGGAACCACCAAATTGTCCTCCACAATGGCTGCACCATTCTACATTCCCACCAGCAGTGGATGAGGGTTCCCATTTTTCCACATCCTCTCCAACACTTGTACACCTCTGTTTTTTTAACAGCTGCCAGTCTAATGGGTGTAAGATGGTATCTCATGGTAGTGTTAATTTGCATTTCCCTAATAGCTAGTGATGTTGAGCATCTTTTCATGTGCTTTTCGGCATTTATATTTCTTCTTTGGAGAAGTGCCTATGCAAATCACTTGCCCATTTTTAAAATCAGTTGTTTCACTTTTTATTTTTGAGGTGTAGGATTTCTTTATATATGCAGGATATTAGGCCCCTATCACATATATGGTTACCAAATATTTTCTACCATTTGGTAGACTGCCTTTTCACTTTCTTGACAAACTCCGTTGAAGTGCAAAAGTTTTTAATTTTGAGGAGGTCCCTTTTATCTATGTTTTCTTTCACTGTTTGTATTTTGGGTGGGAAGTTCATGAAACCATTTCCTATTACAAGGTCCTGTACATGCTTCCCTACATTATCTTCCAGGTTTTTATGATCCTGGCTCTTATATTTAGATCTTTGATCCATCTTGAGTTAATTTTTGTATAAGATGTGAGATGATATTCCTCTTTCATTCTTTTGGAAATGGAAATCCAGTTCTCCAATCACAATTTTTTGAAGAGATCATTCTTTCCCAGTTGAGTGTGCTTGGTGGACTTGTCAAATATCAGATGCCTGTATATGTGAGGATCTATATCAGAACTCTCAATTCAGTTCCATAGTTCAGTATGGCTTTCCTTTTGCCAATACCAAGCAGTTTTGACCACTGCAGATTTGTAGTATGTTTTAAAGTTAGGTGATGTGATTTCTCCAATTTCATTTTTTGTTTTCAATATGTCTTTGGCTATTTGGGACCTCTTGCCCTTCCAAATAAATTTCATAGTTAGTTTTCCAATTCAGTAAAATATGCTGTGATAATTTTTATTGGGATTGCATTAAATCTGTAAACCAGTTTCAGTACATAAATATCTTAATGTTGTTTAGTCTTCCTATCTATGAACAGGAAATATTCTTCCATTTATTTAAGTCCCCTCTGATTTCCTTTAACAGTGTGTAGTTTTCTGTGTATAAGTCTTTACATCTTTAGTTAAATTTATTGCTAGGTATTTGACTCTTTTAGTTGCTATTGTAAATGGTGTACAGAAATGCTATTGATTTTTGCACGTTAATCTTATATTCAGTGACATTACTGAACTCATTTGTAAACTCTAGAAGCTTTGCTATAGATTTTTCAGGGCTTTCTATGTATAGGATCATGTCATCTGCAAATAGTGAAATTTTTACTTCTCCCTTTCAAATTTGCATGCATTTTATATCTTTTTCTTGCCTAAGTGCTTGAGCAAGTACTTCTAACACAGTTTTGAATAGGAGCAGAAATAGTGGGCATCCTTTTCATGTTCCTGATCTTAGAAGGGAAACTTTTAGTATTTCACATTTTTATATGAGGTTAGCCATGGTTTTTCATATATAATCTTTATTACGCCCAGAAAGTTTCCTACTATCCCTATATTTTGTAGTGTTTTTATCATGAAAATGTGCTGTATTTGGTCAAATGCTTCTTCTGCATCTATAGAGATTATCATGTGATTATTTTCTTTTGATCTGTTTATGTGGTGTATAACATTGGTTGAATTTCTTATGTTGAACCATCCTTGCATATCGGTGATGAAACCCATTTCATTATGGTGTATCATTCATTTGATGTGTTGTTGAATACAATTAGCAAGTATTTTGTTGAGGATTTTAGGATCTAGGTTTGTTAGAGAGATTGGTCTGTAATTTTCCTTTCTTGTGGTGTCTTTGTTTGCCTTTGGCATTAGGGTAATGTTGGCATCTAGAATAAGTTAGGCAATGATCCTTTTACTTCCGTTTTTTGGAAGAGTTTAAGCAGGATTGGTGTTAGTTCTTTCCAGAATGTTTGGAAGAATTCACCTGTGAAGCCATCTGGTCCTGGGCTCTTCTAAGTTGGGAGGTTTTTGATGACTGATTCTGTCTCATCCATTGTGAAGGGTCTGCTGAGTTCATCAATTTATTCTTTCATCAATGTAGGCTGCTTATTTGTTTCTAGGAATTTGTCCATTTCCTCTAAATTAGACATCCTGTTGGCATATAATTTTTCAATGTATCCTCTTAATGATATCTTTTATTTCTGTGGGGTCAGTGGTGATATCCCCTTCCTCATTTCTTATTTTGTGTATTTGCATCTTCTCTCTTTTTTTTCTTTGTTAGTCTAGCTAATGGTATGTCAAGTTTATTGATCTACTCAAAGAACCATATTTTGGTTTTGTTTATTTTTTCTAGTGCTTTCTTATTTTTCATTTCATTTAGTTTTGCTCTAAGCTTTGTTATATTTCTCCTTCCTTTGGGATTAGTTTGTTGTTATTTTTCTAATTCCTCCAGGTGTGCAATTAGGTCTTTGATTTTAGCTCTTTCTTCTTTTTTGATATATTCATTTATGGCTATGAGTTTCCCTCTCAGTACAGCTTTTTTCTGCATCCCATAGGTTTTGATATGATGTATTGTCATTTTCATTTGTTTCAAGGTTGCTACTGATTTCTTTTTAGATTTCCTCCTTGACCCACTGTTTGTCTAAGAGTATGTTTTTTAACTTCCATATGTTTGTGCTTAATCTGGTTCTCTGGCCCTCACTGATTTCCAGCTTCATTCCATTTTGGTCAGAGAAATTACTTTGTATAATTTCAATCTTTCTGAATTCATTGAGAATTTTTATGTCACCTAGCATGTGGTGTATATTTGAGAATGATCCATATACACTTGATAAGAATGTATATCTGACTGTATTTGAGTGTAGTGTTCTGTATATGTTTATTAGGTCCTGATCCTCTAATGTATTATTCAAAGTCTTTGTTTCTTTATTGAATTTCAGTTGAAATGTTCTGTCTAATGGTGAAAATGGTGCACTAAACTACCCCACTATAATTGTAGAGACATTGTATTAGTTAGCCAAGGGGGTGGTGATACAAAATACCAGAAATCGGTTTGTTTTTATAAAGGGTATTTATTTGGGGTAGAAGCTTACATTTACCAGGCCCTAAAGTATAAGTTCCTTACCTCACCAAAGTCTATTGCCATGTGTTAGAACAAGATGGCTTCCAATATCTGCCAAAAGATCAGGCTTCTTTTGTCTCTCTCTTCCCAGGACTCTGTTTATCTCTGGACTCAGCTGCTGGGCTCTTATTCCACAAGGTCAGCTGTAGACTATGAGGCTCTCTGTGCTTTGCCTCTCTCCACAAGGCCAGCTATGAACTGTCAGATGAACAGCTCATCTCTTTTTCCCAGGGCCTTATCTCCTTCCTCACAATGAAGCTCCTCTGTGTGCTTACTTCCACAGGCTCCAGCATTAAAACTCAGCCCTGTTCTTTGCCATGTCTTTTATCTCTGAGTCCTCACCCTCCCAAGGGTGGGGACTCAACACCTAATGATGTGGCCCTATCAAAACCATAATCATAATTTAATCATGCCCAGAGGAGCAGACCAGTTTACAAACATAATTCAGTATCTATTTTTGGAATTCATAACTATATCAAACTGCCACAGACATCTATTTCTCCATTTAATTTTTCTCAATTTAATTTTAATTTTGCCTCATATATTTTGAGGTACCCCAGTAAAGTGCATAAATGCTTATGATTGTTTCTTTCTTGTCAAATTACCCCTTTTACTCATATATAGTGTCCGCTTTTGTCTCTTATAATAGTTTTGAAATTAAAGTCTATTTTGTCCAATATTAATATAACTACTCCTGCCCTTTTTTTGTTTAGCATTTGTTTGTAAGTTTGTTTTCCAGCCATTCACTTTCAGCTTCCTTGAATCCCTGGGACTAAGGTAGGTTTCTTGTAGACAATATAGGTGGGTCATATTTCCTTATCCATTCTGCCAATCTGTGTCTCTTGACTGGTAAGTTTAATCTATTAACATTCAGTGTTATTATTCTCAAGGAATTATTTACATTAGCCATATTTTCATTGGGTTAATGCATGTCATATGTTGTTTTATTTCTCTTTTTGTCTTTTAGTTGTCCTTACATTCACCTCCAACTATTTCTTTCCCATTTTTTTCCTTGCAACCTGCAGAACTCCCTTTAGTATTTCTTGAAGGGTAGGTTTCTTATTGACATGCTCTCTTAATTTCTGTTTATCTGTGAATATTTTGAACTCTTCATCATTTTTGAATGCCAGCTTTGCTGGATAGAGAATTCTTGGCTGGAAGTTATTTCTTTTAGTACTTTGACTATGTCATACCACTGTCTTCTTGCCTCCATGGTTTCAGATGGGAAATCAGCACTTAATCTTATTCAGCTTCCCTTGTATGTGATAGTTCTCTTTTGTCTTGTTGCTTTCAGTATTTTCTTTTGTCTCGAGCCCTGGACAGTTTGACAAGTATATTTCTTGGAGTAGCCCTGTTGGAATTTATACTGTTTGGAGTGTGCTGTGCTTCCTGGACATGTACATGCATCTCCCTCAAAAGGTTTGGAAGTTTTCAGACATTATTTCCTCCAACACCCTTTCTGTCTGTCCCCTTTTCCTTCTCTTCACCCTTTGGGATGCCTATAATGTGTATGTTTGTGCATTTTGTGTTGTCATTCAAATCCCTATCTCTTTGCTGAATTTTTTCTAGCTTTTTATCGATCTGTTCTACTATCTGTGTGATTTCAGATGTAGTGTCTTTCACATCAGTAAATCTTTCTTCTGCTTGTTCAAATATGCTGTTATGTGCTTCCAGTGTATTTTTCATTTCTTGGGTTGTGCCATTCATCACCATCAAATCCATTATCTTTTTATGTATGTTTACAATTTCTTCAGTATGTTCTCCCAGTGTCTTCTTAATATCTGTAATCTCTATCTTCACTTCATTAAGTTGGTCCATGGTATTTGTTTGGACATCTTTGATTAGTTATTCAATGTTCTGCATCTCTTCCTGGTTTTTAGTTTGCTCATTGGACTGAACCATATCTTCCTGTTTCTTAATATGTGGTTTGTAACTTTTTATTGCTGTCTGATCATCTTTTTACCTTGATGGATTTATTAATTATATTAGCTTCACTTTCTACTCTAGGGTTTTATTTAGTTACTGTTTGTGTGTATGTGTTAAGTTTTCTCTTTGACACTTTGTTCCTCTTATTCTATTTCCTTGCTGTTGTCTATGCTCCCTTGAAGAAAAAAGATTAGGGAGGCCAGAGAATGAGAAAGTGGTAAGAAAAGAAAAAGGATACTAGTAATTATAATAGTAAAAGTTAGAAGATGAACCATGTAAGACCTTGGAAAATGAACATTTAACTCATGTAAGCAGTGTAGAGTAATAGAAATAAAAAAGTGGAGTTCTTCCAACAATGAAATAGGAAACTGAATAGAGAAAAATACATAGAATGAATTAAAGGGGCAGAATGATGAGGGGAGAGAAGGAAACAAAAAAGAAAAGTCAAAATGAAGAAAAGTTAATAAAAGAAATAAAACGGGATAGATGAGATAGAAATAAAAACCAGAAAAACTGAGGACTAAACAAAGGGAGGTGGAATGTAAAAACAACAACAGAAAGCAGAAGATAGAAAGTGAAGGAAGGAAAAGAGATAGCATTGGTAGACAAAATCAGTGTACACAGAAAAGGGGAAATCAAGGAAGAGGAAACACAGCAAACAAGAAACAAGCCAGCAACACCTAATTTTACAAAAGGGGGGTCGGGGTGGGAAGAAAAAGGAAAGAAAAACAAAAAAACAAACAAAAAAAAAAAACACACAAGCAATCTGTCAAACACAAACTAAGGAAAAACAGCCTTCCCTCTTAGGCCCCTGAGGAGCTTCTCAGGCTGATGGTGTTCAATCAATTACCCTTCAGCCTGCCCTCTGCAGGTTTTGAAGCAGGTTTTAGCAAGTCAACTAAGTTAAATTTTTTAAAAGTAACCTTTCTTTAGGAAAAATAAGAGACCCAAGAGAAACTAATACAAAAATAATGTCTATGTTCTCCCTGTCCCTAAGTATCAGCTGGATGTTTGATATACTGGTGAATCACTACTCTAAGAGGAGCCAGGAATTGAATTAGGGGCCTCATATATTCAAGGCCGAGACTCCTCCACTGAGCTAAACTTTCACCCTGGGGCTGTTAGCTCTTCAGAAACCTATCCAGTCACTTTGCCTTGGTCAGGTTTGACTCTGCAGTTGGGTAGATTCCTGCTGATTAGGAGCCTGTCTGTCCCTGACCCCTTTCTATTCTTATTTCTCTCGCAGGGTGGCTGGATGCAATAGCCTGTGTGAGTGGATACCCCCTCACCTCTCCTGGTCAGGTTGAGTTTCCTTCTGAAATTCAAATGGGACACTGGCTACTGAACTCACCACAGAAAAATGACTCTCAACCCTCTTCCACACCACGCCCTTCTAACTGGGGTCCCTAAATAGGCTATTGGAAGCTTATAAAGCACTTCCTACTGCCCACTTCCCTTAGGGGACTTGAAATTTTGGTAGTTTTCAGCAAGGGACTAGTCAATTGCCTGACTCTGCCCTCTCCCAGGCTAACTTTCTCCATCCCAGGGTGGTTAGGTAAATCTGGCTGCCTCAGCAGATTCACCGCTTCCCTCTAAATCATGCCACCTAGAGCCTGCTGGTGTGCTCTGCAAAGCTTGAAGGGGGTCCAGGCAACCAAATCCACAGAAAGGAAACCCCTTTCCTCCCTTTGCCAGAATCCTCCCTCTCTCAGATAATGCTCCCTCCCTCTGGGTGGCCAGCAGGAGTTGGGGCTTACAGTGGCTTTTGCCTTGAGGGTGGGGCTTAGCCATCCACTGTTTCCATCCACAAGGGAGAGAAACTCAGAGTTTTACCTTGAACAAACTATCTCTTTGCCCAGCTCCCTCTGGATCGATGCCCTGAAGCCTCCTGCTCTGTGGGTTCCCAAAACAGCTCACTGGTGCAGGATCTTGCTCCCACTTAGACATGTTTTGTGAGAAAGATGGTGAGTGCCCACTTAAACTGATGCCATCTTGCCACCTCTCAATCTATGTCTTTTGACTGGTGAGTTGAATCCATTAACATTCAGTGTTACTACTTTTAAGGAATTACTTACATTAGCTGATGGAGAACAGAAAGAAACAGTATGCCTTTAAGAAGTTTCTGAAACAGTGAGTTATGATAGGAAAAGAATGCATGATCTGGGTCCAAGCAGAAAACTGCCAAGGACACTACATGCAAACAGTGGAGATGACCCAGAGGAGACATATCTGTTCACACGGCAGGTTCTCAATAGTTACTAAGAAAAGATAAACAGTTATGCTAAAAGTATAATCATGTATTAAACAAATGCATGTACAGTAATTAATCCTTTATTTAACTTCTTGCAATAAAAGCCAGGATGGGGAGCAGGCCAGGGCTCTTCTCTTTTACAGTGGAGGGTCCCCGACCCTATCTTTCTTTCACATAAAGTCTCATTTCATTTCATCTGTGGCACCGTTCTCACGGTACCTGTTCCAAAATTCCAACAACTGGTGCCTGAACAGGGACCTGAAGGTGAATTTTCTTCTTCTCCCATATCAGTGTCAGTGTCAGTGTCAGAATCAGAATCAGTGTCGCAGACTGGAGAGCGTGGAAAGTGCAACCATCAATCAGAGTGGTAAGTTTCTTTTCATTTCATCTTTGGAACATCAGGGTAATGGGGAATCAGCAGTCACATTTTGATGAGTGTATCTCAGTGTTGCTTACACTTTTAAAAAAGTACAGGAGTTACAGATAAACTTTCCTTTTTTGAAGAACTCTTCTATCTAGTTAGAAAACATTGTTACTGGTTTCAGCCTAAAGGGCATAATGTTCTTAATTTAAAACAATGGAAATTAGTGATAAAAGCCTTATGGAGAGCATATCAGAGGGGAAATTCCATTCCTTTGCATGTTTGGTCTCTTTGTAATCTTATTACTCTGGCCATTGAGTCTCTTCAAACGGAAACTAGTGAGCCCCCCGAAAATGCAGATGCGGAGGATTCTGTCCCTGATCAGCTTGAGGCCAATTTATATCTGTATGACAATGAATGTTCTGAAAATGACCATCCAGAGCCTCCTACAGAGGCTTGTGTTGCCGTGGCTACCACAAGGGGTCACTACAGCACTTTGCAAGCTACTACTAACCCTTCAGTTCCAGCTGTAGACTTTGATGTGCCTAAAGAGACTTCCCTTAACCCGCCATTTGCCCTAACATTTAAACCTCAGTCAAGTCCGCTAAACCCCTTTTTTGAGCCATCTTTAGATCCTCCTAAAGCATCTGTGAAAATTCCTTTACCACAGACCGCACTCATGAAAAGCATAGCACAAGCAAGTAAAGCAGGTGATCGTGAAGCTTTGCAGCTTCTTTCAGGTCGCAGAACCTGTTTTAACTGTGGAAAGGCTGTTCATTATCAAAAAGATTGTAAAAAGCAGCCGTCTCCAACAGCACCACCTGTTCGAAATTCACAATGGATTAATGTTAATTTTGCCCCCACAAATTCTCGCAAACTTATGCACCCGCCACCTAGAGAAGTGCCAGCCTGGACTTTGCCACTACTGAAAAATTAATATTTGAGAAACAAAATAAAGTCTGTCTAGCCAATTCAGGAGTAAAAGGGACTATTCCAAAAAATGTAGTAAGATTAATATTGGGAAGATCTAGCATTAGTTGTAAGGGCATCACTATTCTGTCAAAGAGTTAACTAAGATAAGGAAAACATTCCAGCAGCAACTTTGTAAACCTCCTACTACCTACATAGTGATAAGGCTGTGGGATGATAGAGGCTAATAAAATTAAACCACTGGAAAAGTAAGAAAACTTAGCAATACAGTTTCCAGAAAAATTCTCAAAAAGCAGTAAAATCAAAGATGTATGTTTCCATTGATGTGTTGTAACTTGTTTTGTGTTTGTCTGTTTGTTCAGTGTCAGTGTATATTTTGATACATCTGGATGGTAAAATTGAATTGGTAAATAAAAATTATTAAAAGAGCTCTATTCAAATGGCCAAAAATTAAATAACAATAAATTATAATAAATTAAAATAATACCACTGCAATATGCAGCAGTCCCAAATATTACATTTGTTGCAAAAAATTAATATCCAGTTATGTCACTATCACTGTGTTTTAAAACTTCCTAAAGGTTTCTTTAGTATCTTAAACAATTCAAGCCAGCCCAAATTCCCCTTCCAGTAAAATAGCCAACAATAAATCAAGTTTATATTCAACACTGTGAGCTACAACCCCAATTCTGATTATAATGTTAACAACAAAACCAATGCAGGTATTAAAATTACAAGTTAATGTATTGCCTCACACCCAAATAGAAAATAATAATTTGTTTTTACCTATGCCTCAAACTATACAAAATAAAGAAATTAAGGTCATTCTAATCATGCTACTAAGAATCTTAAATACATAAGAAATAAAAGTTTATTCATTGGATGTCTGCTAGTTAAAACTCTTATTATTGTTTGTTGTTACATAATCTACTGTAGTTATGAACTGTATATAACATACTTAAATACTAATCAAACCTTCAGTCTCAAAACGAATTGCAGGAAACACCAGGTGCTGAATTTTGGAATGAGCTGTCCCAAAATTTGAATACAATAAATCCATTTCACTGGTGGAAAGAAAACTCCATCCAATTGTCTTTTTGGATGATGTTGGGAGTATTGATAGTTGTCATTATCATAATGTGTATAATGCACCAGCGCTAGCTCAATTATTTGCAAAAGAAAAATAAGCGTAATAGTTTGTTGAGCACTTTTATGTTAAGAAAAAAATCACAGAACTCAAATAGTAACAGTAAAAGCATAATATAAACATGGCTTTCCCTCTGTTTTATACTGCTTAATATTGGAAAACTTTAACTTGATTTTGTATTCTCTCATATAGTCTTTGAAGCCAACAGTGAATCTTCTGAGAAGTAATACAATGGAAAATTACAAAGCCATTTACTGCTCTGCAGAAATTTAATAGTTTGAGCACCAGACTAGCATGCTGAAGAAGAGAAATAAACTCTAAGCAGTGTCTTTTATATCTATATATATATCTATATATATATCTTATACTCTGGAATTCTTATATCTTTCCAGCTGTGATGAGTATTCAGGGTGCTGATAAACTTAGATCTTTCTCTGATTAACAACTCTCATCAAAAGACGTGGAAACGTGACGCTCCTGTTAGGTGCAGAAGCATAGAACATAGTATGCTTAAGAAATCCTGATTGGTTCTGGAGGATGACTGGATAGACAATGATGGGTAAGATTCCTCAAGGGAGAGACAACCTAAAATAGGCATAGTAGATGGGGACCATCAGGAAAATCAGAGGGCCAACAGGGGTAGTATCCTCACCTCGCCTATGGGAGGGCAACTGTGGAAATAACCACTTTGTTTCCCATGAGTCGTCCTGTACAGAAATCAGCAGTTGTCAGAATCCTAGTATTGCCACAAGCCATCTTTAAGATACAAGAATTCTAAAATTAAGCTATTTTAGTAATAAATAAAAAAGTGGGAAATGATGGAGAACACAAAGAAACAGTATGCCTTTAAGAAGTTTCTGAAGCAGTGAGTTATGATAGGAAAAGAATGCATGATCTGCATCCAAGCAGAAAACCACCAAGGACTGTACATGCAAACAGTGGTGATGACCTAGATGAGACACATTTGTTCCCATGACAGGTTCTCAATAGTTACTAAGAAAAGATAGTTATGCTAAAAATATAATCATGTATTAAACAAATGCATGCACAGTAATGAATTCTTTTGTTTAACTTCTTGCAATAAAAGCCAGGATGGGAAGCAGGCCAGGGCTCTTCTCCTTTGTGGTGGAGAGTCCCCTGACCCCATCTTTCTTTCATATAAATTCTCATTTCATTTCATCTGCGGTTCTGTCTTCAAGGTACCTGTTCCAAAATTCCAGCAATTAGCCATGTATTCTTTGAGTTTATTATGTATATCATATGTTGTTTTTAATTCTGTTTGTCTTTTTAGTTGTTCTTATACTTTCCTCCAATTCTCTCTCTCCTGTTTTAATTTTGATCTGCACACCTCCCTTTATTATTTCTTGAAGTGCAGTTTCTTATTGACATACTCTTTTAATTTCCGTTTATCTGAGAATATTTTGAACTCTCCATCATTTTTCAATGTCAGCTTTGCTGGATAGAGAATTCTAGGCTGGAATTTTTTTTTCTTTTAGCACCTTAACTATTTCATACCCCTGCCTTCCTTCCTCCATGGTTTCAGATGAGAAATAAGCAATTAATCCTATCAAGCTTCTCTTGTATGTGATGGTTCTCTTTTCTCTTGCTGATTTGAGTATTCTCTTTTTCTCTTGAACATTGGACAGTTTGACAAGTAAATGTCTTGGAGTAGGCCTGTGGTATTTATACTGTTTGGAGGGTGCTGTGCTTCCTGGACGTGTACATCCATCTCCCTCAATAGGGTTGGGATGTTTTCAGCCATTATTTCCTCCAACACTCCTTCTGTCCCCTTTCCTTTCCCTTCTTCCTCTGGGATGACTATAATGTATATGTTTGTGGATTTTGTGTTGTTCAAGTCCCAAAGTCCCTGCTGGATTTTTTATTTTTTTATCTATCTGTTCTACTATTTGATTTCAGTTGTACTGTCTTCCATATCACTAATTCTTTCTTCTGCCTATTCAAATCCGCTTTAATGTTCTTCCAGTGTATTTTTAATTTCTTGGGTTTTCCCATTCATCACCATAATATCCGTTATTTTTTATGTATGTTTACAATTTCTTCAGGATGTTCTCCCAGTGTCTTGTTAATATCCTTAACCTCTTCCTAAGGATATCATAAGTTTATTCATGATATTCATTTAGCAGCTCTGATTAGTTTTTCCATGTTCTGCATTTCCTGTTTTTTAGTTGGTTCGTTGGCCTGGACCATATCTCCCTGTTTCTTATATCACTTGTAATTTTTTGTTGGTGTCTAGGCATCTGTTTTTCTTGATGGGTTTATTCAGTTGTAGAGGTTGATTAGCTTCTCTGTCTACTCTACGGTTTTATTTTGTTGTTTTTGAGTGTGGTAAGGTTTCACTTTGACACTTCATTCTTCTTATTCTATTTCCTTGCTGTTGCCTATATTTCCTTGAAAAAAAAGTGACGACCAGAGAAATAGGAAAAAATAGGAAGAGAAAACAAATATTAGCAGTAAAAATAGTAAAATGTAGGGGAGGGATTGTACAAGACCTAGGTAATTGAATAATTAACCCCAGTAAGACGTATAGAGGAATAAGATTAGAAAAGTGGAATAGAAACAATGAAACAAGAAACAGAATATAGAAAAGTACAGAATGTCTTAAAAGGCTGTAATGATGAGAAGAGGGGAAAAGAAAAAGTAAAAGAGAGAAAGAAAGAAAAAATAATAAAAGAAAGAAAACAGAGAAAGTAGGAGGGATAGAGAAATGAGAACAAGAAAAGTTGAAGACCAAGCAAAAAGAGGTGGAATGAAAGAACAACAGAAAACAGAAAATATAAAG